>JBBMKE010417245.1:0-11169 GCA_037834125.1 Lippia alba | reverse complement strand
TTTGCCCTAATTATAAATCAGTCCCTCTTCTTTCGTTAATTACATATTAATCCCTAAAAACACTGTTTCAATTACATATTAACCCCTACAGAAGGATTGATTTGTAATTGAAATAATATTTTTAGGGATTAATATGTAATTATCAAAAGAAGAGGCACTGATTTGTAATTAGGGCAAACCTCAGGGTATCTGAGTGTAATTTTCCCTATATATATATATAGTTTTGACACGTGTCGCATATTTACTATGTGGAATATAAGATAAAACATAATTATAGAGCAGAAGATCCAAACTAATTTTTCACTCAATATCTTCTGCTAAGAGGGATTCGAACCCAAAGTTATTACCTAAGGGTTATATAGCATGGGGTACTCCTAATTTTTTGTCCATGCAGTGTCTAGTTGGAAACAAACATGCCTCGGACACGGCTTCGATATGTGTCAGACACGACTGAAATATGTCTAAAATAAAAAAAAATAAAAAAAAGAACACGGTGGGGTGAAATGTCAGACACGGCTGGAAAAATTTTATAATTATACAGAAATTTTATGTGTTTTTTAAAATTTTTATAATTTTTTTGTTGAGAAAATTGAAATAACAAAACTTATTTGAGTTTTTAATATTACATATTTTTGTAAGTATTTTATTTTACATAGATTATACTTAAAAATAATATTTTTATTTACATATAAAATATATTTATTTATATAGGATATAGTTGTGTTGGAATCATGTCGTGTCCTGAAATTTTTAAAAAATTCGTCTCGCCGTATCTGTATCGTGTCCGTATCCGTACGACATAGCCTAAAGGCGAGTTTACTTTGGGGTTAGCAAACCATCAAGAACTGATTAGGAAATATAAAAAATTTGGGTATATTACACAAATTTCTATTTATTTTAACTGATAAGTTTCCATTTAGACAATCTTAAATTCTCATATTTTTGCTTTTTCATTTGATATCATTGTTTTTCCATAGTTGTCCTTATCTTATTTCATTAAAATAATAGCTATTGATATTCAAATAATTTATCATATTAAACTAAATTAATGGCACATTAATGTTATTTTATTAACCACATCTCCCACAAGTTTAATTTTTCTCATGGAGCAAAACTCACATTCACAACAAACCAATGTCCAAAGAGAAATTACCTCCATAGTTACAGTCACGAGCTAACAATACATTCTACCTATTTATACTATAAAAAAAAAAAAAAACACAAATCACTTGACATGGAATTAATGATCTTTACTTCATTTTTATTTTTTTTTTGTCGACAATAGCATTATTAGACAATTTTAAAATCACATTATATTAATTGAGGGTCAATTTTTGATATGCTTAAAATTAGGGTAGTTATGTTGTTATTTAATTAACGGAGTAAATCAATTCTTGGCTTGTAGGGATTCTTCTCTATTTATCTTGAGGGTTCTCTCCTATTCTCTGTAACCTAGTATTCACAATGAATGAAACGAATACTTCTCCTATCTTCTTTACCCATATTCAACATAAACTTTTATAAATAATAGTAACTAGTAATTTTTAGCACACTCCATGTGTGTGCAATAAAATAATTATTATATAATTTTATTAAATTTAAATTCTTTGTATTAATATCTAATTTTATTTTTAATATAAATATTAAATTATATAAATAAATGTGATAGCATTATACTAATAAAAATAATATTAAAATATAGCTTACAAAATATGAGTCAAAAAGATAAAATAAATATTAAAAAGTTTATTAGGAAAAAAAAATAGATTAGGGTGAGAGAAAAAAGGAGTTAGAGAAGAGAAAAAAAAAATAACTAACATGTTGACGTTGTAGTGGCAAAAAAAAAAATAAATAGAGAGAAAATTATATTTTTAGTCCTATTTGATCCCACAATTTTATATTTTCAACACATTTAGTCCCAAGACTTAAAAAACTAACAGAATATTTAACACCGTTGGTGTTATGTCAATCTAGTAATTAAAAAATAAAATAAAAATACAAAAAATAACATATAGAAATATAAATGTATATTTTTTATATGTAAAGTATTTATAATTAAAATTTAAAAACATTTAACTGTTAACCCCAGGGTAAATGTTCCAGGGCCCCCCTTTGATATAAGAAATTTTCAATTAACCCCCCTGAAAGGAAAAAATTCTCTGAGCCACTCCTTTTGTTATTTTTAAATGAGCACGTTTCCCCCTTAACGGTTGCGGGTGTAACCCACGCGCGAAATCTGAGAGTGTTATATATATTTTTTAATTTAAAGCATGTGAATTGACTAACTTGCCCTTATTTTGTTTTAGGTATAATTTCCTCCTCCCTCCTTTCTTCTGCAATTGTCCGCCATTATTTTTTGAAGATTGAAGCTTTTCTTTGGAGGCTGGGCTTTTTCCATGGCGTCTTGCTCCACCCACCGCAGGCCTGAGAATGCTCGATTCGTCGATTTGAGGTACGGGAAAACACCTTACTGCAAATGCCCATCAAAGTGTGATATTAAAGTGGTTGAATCTCAAGAGAAATCTTCAAAAGGTCATCTTTATTATTGTTGCCCTAACAAGAACCCACAGTGCAAATTCTTTCGTTGGTGCAATCCGGTTAGAGCAACTCTTGGCTCTCAAGGTTTCCCAGTTGAAATTGATGGGGGAAATGACCCATTCACCTATTCAAATGCTAAAGAAGAGTCTGAATGTGAGGAGGCTACTGATGTGGTTTCAAGGATGTCAAATGTTGGTGGTTCCTCAAGGAATGAGGCCAGTGGGAGTTTCGTACATGTTTCCTGGGTATTTACTGCTGTTTTTTTCACAATGATGGTGATGTGTTGGATGAAACTGTAATGTGTATAAGTTTTTAGTGTCAGGGGGTTTTAGTGTAATATTAGGGAATCTGTGTTTTGTTTGGTCTTCATTGTAATCTCCCTTTGTAACAAAATTTTCAAGATGAATGAATGATGCAGTTCTGTATGTTCCAAATGCAGTGAGTTCCAAATGCTGACAAATACACCAAAAATGATCCATTACCAAAAATGATATACATTTCACCAAAATATACCATCACGGATGGTGTTTGACAAAATAAAAATTTTCTACAAGATATCCAAAATACACCATCACAGAAGGTGTTTCCTATCTTCTAAACTTAATTAACAAAAAGCCACAACAACACTTTTAATTGTTTTCAAATAAAATAACACCTAGCCTACATAACTACACATTTATTGTTCTTGAAGAAGTCCTGAGTGTTTTGCCCCTGAGTCTACTGCTCACTGTAGGTGCAGTAGGTGTTGATCTTGAAGGCTGTCCTGTTGAAGGTGCTGTGGAGCCGGTTACATGATGTGAATCTTGAGTCTAATAAAATTCAAACAATAAGTATGATTGAAGTATTAATGCTATGGAGCTGTACATTCTTCTTCAGTGTGGTCTGTACACTCATTCTCTTGATGACCACTCACTGCTTCATTGTTGTTGTGGTCTGCTTCTTTTGCTTGTCCCTTGTTCCTCTCTGTGAATGCGTCCTCAATTACCAGTATTTCCCAAAGTCTATCCAAATTCGTGGAACACTTTTCCACCTCTGAATTTTTCTCAGTAAAGTCAATACAACTAAGGATGTCATCTATGCATTTGTCCTTCTCAGCTTGCACATTGGACTGTGAATCCTTGTCAAGGACATCCCTTTGACTGTTGAAAGAAAACCAGTTAATTTCTATAGCTTGTGTATAAAAGATGATGGGTTCATCTACCACTCTTATCCCCCAATCTGCAAACCTATAGTGCATTAGCTTCTTCAACCCCCCTTCCATTGAATGGCCTGTCATTTGCCAGTAGAAGTGCACAGAGCTTTTAGCACCACCCCCTTCTTCATACAAATCATACAATGTGGTCAGATTTAGGTCCTCCACCTTGCAACCAATCTTCTTGAATAATCGGCCACCAACATAAGTCATAGATGGATTGTACTCAAATTTTCCCCCAATCCACATATGGATTTCAACCATCTACAGTAACACCAAAAAAATCCAATTCATACATGGTACTATAGTTCAATAAAACAACAAGACAAGGAAAAAACGCACATTATCAAATAGGGACCACATTTTAAGGATAAAAAATAAGGGAAAAAGACAAGACAAGGAAACAACAACCATTGAAAACACCAAACCCTTTTAAAAATGCATGTAGGGACCAAAGTACACCCATGGAACCCACCTTTCCACCATGGCAGCTCAATAATCAAAAGAAATTATAAGTTTCACATGCAATTTCAACATTTACAGGCCAAAAATTGCAGGGAGCAACATCCATGGTAACTTGTTAACACTTTAATGGATACAAACCAAAAAGCATCAAAATCCTTGACATACCGTGATTAATCAACCCCAAAGATGTTCTTCAAAGCTTCGTTTCTTCCTCTTGTTGTAGGAATCAACACCGTAAACACCGATGACTCCAATTTCACCAAGAAACCGTTGGAGAGGTAGGGTTTGTGTTTGACAGGGAAATGTCAAAAAATTTCAATTTAGATTTCTTCTTGCTCAACTGACAATTAGGGGGAATATATGATGGGTATTATCGTCTTTTTACAGCTAAAATCAGTTCAAAAACGACGCGGGAGGCAGTGAGCTCTTTTTTTAAAAACATGAGCAGTTTCATTGGGAATTTATTTCTTTCAGGGGGTCTTTTGCGAATTTTCAAAATTACAGGGGGGTAAAATGTGATTAACTCTATTTCATTGTATATGTAAAGATCTACCTCGAATGGTATCTCTAACAAAATTGTTTCAACTGTGACGAAATTCTTTGTCATTAATAGAAAGTTTGGTTTCTTGAAGTGTACGTAGCATGACTTGTGTCAGAATATCATTTGGATGAAACAAAATTATGAAAACTAATATAATATCTCTATATATACTTGAGTAACAGAAAATCAGACATTACGTCATCTTGCTAGGATGACCAAAAATATCTTAATATCTTTTGGATTACCTGAAATATCATATGATCGTTATACCAAATATTTTTCACAAAATTGATGTTATAAAGGATATTAATTGAATAAAATATATATACCAAAAGTATTGTAGTTAGGTTGTTTCAATCATTTATAGCTTTATCAGATATTTTATATTTGAAAATTTAAATATCAACTATCATTAATAAATGATTCTGCTCCACGAACGGCTCGATAAAATCTAAAAAATTCATATAAAAAATATAATATACTTGTTATTTAATTGATTATTATTTTTAAAATTTATATCAACCCTCACAAGCATAAATTTTGCTCCTCGCTCTCTTATTATGGTCAGGCCAAACAAGTGCTAATTATAATCTTGTTGGTTTAAGTAGTACATGAATTTTTTTTTCATGATAATGATTTTAGATTTAAATATTTATAACCAATTTGGGATGTGTTTTTTTTTATAAAAAAACAAAATTTGCTAATCATAATTGTCCTAAACTTCTACCCATCCATGTGTCAAGCAATGATTCGTCTGTTAGGATATTGGAGCACACTAAACTTATTGAATATCATTCCCAAGTAGAAGCTTCCGCATCTCACTTTCTAAGTCAATGTTCAACGTCGTATGCTTCTGACGCGTTAGTTAATTCATTCCAAAACTATATTAATTTTCAAATAAAATATTTGCCAACAATATTAAATAAGTCTCCTAATTATTAAACTTTATCTAATTTAATAATATATTCACAGTTTTCCTATAAATATATGCTTACACTCTCACACCCTAATATCAACACAATATATTAAAATAATTACATATTCAATCATTTTCTCTTGACAATCAAAATGGCTGAGAAAGAGCACTCCTCACTATACCCAACGGCGCCACCGCCGCCGGCCAACGGAGTCTACCCCCGCAGGGACGAGGCGGCGGCGCCACCGCACCACGCCGCAGAGCTCCGCCGGAAAAAGCGCAACAAATGCCTCCTCTACATCTTCCTATTCGTGATCTTCCAAGTCGCAGTCATCACTCTGTTCACCATGACAATCATGAAGCTCAGGACGCCGAGCTTCCGCATCCGCTCCGCCACGGTGGCGGACTTCAACCGCGGCACCGCGGAGAATCCGTCGTTCTCGGGGCGGCTCGACATCGCTTTCGCGGTGAAGAACGCCAACTTCGGACGCTACAAGTACCGCGACACTAACGTCGAGTTTTTCTACAAGTATGGACGGAGTCGGGGGGCATGTGGTGGCCGCTCCTTAAATTTTAAATATATATATTAATTATGTATATATATATAAATATATATAAATATTTATATTTTTATCCTCAATTTTTTTATTTTAATCCCTTAATTTATATATTTTAACTAATTTTCGCTCCTCTTTATATTAAATTTTAGTTCTGTCTCTATATAGGGAAGTGGTGGTGGGACGCGTCTCCGTGGAGGACGCACACGCGGGGTGGAGATCGACGAGGAGATTCAGTGCCGCAGTCGATTTACGTTCTCCGGCGGGTAACAGTCGGGGGACTAGATCGGAGCTGGCGAGGGATTTGAGGGCAGGGGTTTTGCAGCTGAGGAGTGAGGCTACAATGAGGGGCAGAGTTGAGCTGATTTTCGTGATGAAGAGGAAGAGATCGACCAAGATGAATTGTACCATGGATGTTGTGCTGGATTCGCAGCAAGTGAGGAATATTTCCTGCAAATGATTTAAGTTTTGTATTATTTTTTGCAGCTTTGTTTAGGTATTTTGTAGTAATTCTTGTGATATTTGCATATGTACATACGTAAATTTGGGAGTTGTGATTTATAAAATTTCGTTGATATGCAGAATATGTTTGAACAGAGATTAATGATTTTGATCTACTATTTCATATTTGTGTTTATTTTCTATTTTATTAACATATACATGTTACGTATATAAATAAATGTTCTAAATTAGAAGAAAAAATTGTATCTCTTTTCTAAATAGATTGAAGAAACTCAATGAATTTGTTAAATGAATTCTTATGTCACGTGTCTCGTTTATTATGAGTTTGAGTTGTACCGGACAATTATTATGTATTGAGAAAATTACATTTTTAGTCCCACAGGATAGTAGGTCGTGTTTTTTTAGTCCCGAAGTTTTTTAATAGTCCCACCCTTTAGAAATTTCGACAACTTTAGTCCCAAATGTAAAAAGTTTGACAGAAAACTAACGCCGTTTGTACACGTGTGTCTAAAATAATGGAAATAAAAATAAAAATAAGTTCCCCACATAAATGGAAACTAAAAAAAAAAAAAAAGGGTTTCCTAAAGTCTGAAAACATTTCGACGTAGATGTAAACCCTTAAATATGTGAAAACTCCCAACACGATGAAACCCTAGTCCCCATTGTCTGACAAATTCTTGTGCAACCCATGGCAATACAAAGTGATAAAGAAGAGGCAGCACAAATTGATAAAGATGATGCAGCACAGACTGATAAAGAAGACGAAGCAAAAATTGATAAAGAAGAGGCTATACCATTGTTTCAAAAGCCTTTGCACCTTGAAGATGAGGACCCTGAATACAGTACGTTTAGTGTTTGGAGTGTTTTTTTAAAAATTTCTTGAAGTAGAAGTCAATTTTGAAACAATAACGACAAAATACATGTTTTGTAGGACCACTGAATATTTTATTGCACTGCACTTTTCTGAAAATGACATTTTTTTATTGTACGTGGTCCTTTGTTCTTGGCTATTGAGTATTATATTGCTCTAATTTAATACCTTTTTTGTTCTCTATTTTTTTAATAGATGGATCAAGACAGAAGTCGCATTTGACTATTGCAAATTACCATGATGGTTCGATTAAATTCTGCCATAAAGGCAAGTATCTTGGAGGTCAGGTAAATTACTTTGACTATCTTGATGACGTTGCTGTGCATGTTGATAAAGTGTCTAATCATGTTGAGGATGTGGTCATGATGAACAATGTTGATACGGATGTTGCTAGAACTAGTAATGTTGAAAAAGGAAAGGGTAAACAGGTTATTAAAGAACTGGTAGACATAGTTCAAGAAGAATCCTCAGATGACAGTGACTTTGATACAGAAAACATGAAGGATGCATTTCGCCCTGAGGATGATGCAGATTTCATGAATTATATTGACCCAGAGGGTGAATATGGAGGGCTAAAGAGGAGCACTCCTCCTCTCACTGATACTAGTAGTGATTCAGTGACTGACTCAAGTGTTGGTGATTTTCGTAGTGATTACTCCACAGATAATGAGAATTGGGTAAACAATATGATATTCCAACCTGAAGACACTTTTGATCCAGTCTTCAGGCTTGAACAAAGATATGCGAATAGAACATTATTCAGAGAAGCAGTCCACTCACATGCAATACAAAGTGGAAGGAGTTTGAAAATTGAGAAGAATGACTGCAGGCGAATATATGCAAGGTGTAGAAGAAAGAATAATGGTTGTGATTGGAAGATTAATGCGGTGAAGAAGACGGGGGAAGATCATTATGTAATAAGGGAATATCATTCGGTGCATACATGTAGTAGAACAAGAGAGGTGAAAAATGTAAACTCTGTTTGGTTGGCTAAGAAATTTGTGGAATGTTTCAGGGCAGATCCTAAGAGAGATGTTAGAGGATTTAAGGAGGAGGCATCAGCAAAGATTGGTGTTAATGTGTCAGTGATTCAAGCATACAGAGCAAAGAGAAGGGCTATAGATATGATCCAAAATGATTATGGGGACCAATATGGTAAGCTATGGGACTATGTTAATGCATTGAAAGAAAAAAACCTTGGCTCCACTATTGTTTTGGATGTGGAACACAATAAATTTCAGAGGATTTATATATGTTTTGAAGCACTGAAAAAGGGGTTTTGGGCAGGATGTAGAAAGGTCATTGGAGTAGATGGTTGTCACTTAAAGGGTCCTAGTGGTGGGATTTTATTGACTGCAGTTGGGATAGATCCCAACAATGATTTGTTCCCCATAGCTTATGCTGTAGTTGGTGTTGAAAACAGGGTAAATTGGGAGTGGTTTCTCTCCCTTTTGAAGGAGGACCTTTTGAAGGATAGAGAGGAGACATACACATTTATATCAGACAAACAAAAAGGTCTCATCCCAGCATTTGAGAATGTTTTGCCTCTAGTTAACAATAGGTTTTGTGCAAGGCATCTTCTAGGCAATATGAACAAATCTGGATTCAAAGGACTAAGCTTCAAACTTGCCTTTTGGAAGGCTGCAAGGGCTAGCACAGTGCCACAATTTGAAGATACTATGCAAGAGATTGCTGATCTAGATGTCAAATGTGTACAGTGGTTAAGTGATAAACATCCCTCACAGTGGTCCCTTTCTCATTTCTCAACATACTCTAAATGTGATACATTACTGAACAATCTGTGTGAGTCTTTTAATTCATGCATTATGGAAGCAAGAGAAAAACCTATACTAACAATGCTTGAATGGATACGAGAATATTTGATGAAGAGGTGTCAGAAGCTAAGGGACCAATGTGAAAGAAAATGGGACGGGAGGCTTATATGTCCCAAAATCAGTAAGATTCTGCAATTACACATTCTGAAATCGAGTAAGTGTGTGCCAATTAAAAGCGATGACACACACTACGAGGTATGATCATTTAATTTCTCTTGTTTTTATGATCTACAATATGTTCAGAGGAATAAATTTACTCTTTTTACAGGTGAGGACAATGGATGGCTCCAGACATGCTGTTGATTTGGCAGATCACTCATGCTCTTGTAGGAAGTGGGATGTGTCAGGAATCCCATGCAAACATGCAGTCAGTGCCATATCTGCACAAGGATTAGATCCAGAGGATTTCGTTCATGAGTGTTATCATGTTACTACATTTAGTTTTGTTTATGGAGAGGCTATACTACCAATGGAGGGCCCTGCATTGTGGGATAAAACAGGGTCCATACCACCTTGTCCTCCCAACTTTGGAAGAAGACCTGGAAGGCCAAAAAAAGCTAGGAGAATGGATCAAGATGAAGCTGCTAGTAGGAGGAAGACACAACAGCGCACTAAAAGAATGAAAAGACAAAGCTATAAGGTAACATGCAAGTTTTGTGGGGAAATAGGTCACAACAGGAAGGGGTGTAAATCAAGGAAAGATTTGGCAGAATGTTATGGAGAAGAGGAAGTTGAGGCAATGATAGCAAATTGGGTGGCACAGGCTGAAAGGGGTACCCAATTGGAGCCTGATGTTGTGACACAGAATCTAGATGAAGGCCCTAGTGTAACACAAACAGATGCAGAAGGACCATCTAAGATGACTGTAAGTAAACATTCATGTCTTAATATAAAGTGCATATGTTGCCTCAACTTAATTGGTGTTTTACTCATTGTAATTTTTCTTCTTGCAGGCCAGAAAACGAACAGTTAAAGCAGCAAAAAAAAAGACATTTCTTAACCATAATACAAATTGTGGTAGTCAAAATGGTATATAGAAAGTTAAGAAGAAGATATTGTATCTATTGATTATGATAAGTAGGTTGATATTTCATGGAAGCTTTTGTTTTAAGTTGAGAACAAGATGATTTTGTTTCATGGAAGCTTTTGTTGCTTCAGATAATGCTCTTAAGTCTTACCGATGAACTTAAACGTAGTTTTTGGTTGTTGATAATGAAAAATTGTTCAGTTTAATTATTTGGTTGGAATGTTGTTTTAACTATTTTATGCAATGTTGTTTTAGTTATTTCATGAAATGTTGTTAATTAAGATGGTATATATATGTTTGTGCGGCTACTGCATTTACTGGGTTGGTCTTCTTTTCTTTTAATTATTATTATTATTATTATTATTTATTTATTTTTTATTTTTAAACCTCAATTTATTTCATTCCAGAGAACTCTGTAAACAAACGATTGTAAATTTGAACTAAGACGACAACAACAGTTAACAACTCTCAGTAAGCTGTCAAAAATACAGCACCAAACACTGAACATCAAATTACTAAAAACACCCAACACCACCGCGGTATAAGATTTCACTCCTCCAGTTTCCATTGGAGTCACCGCCGCTCCTGGTATAGCCACAGTCACCGTCGTAGCCTCCTCCACGGCCAACTCCATATCACCACCCTCGCGACGGCCATATCCGCCGCCTCCATAGCTACCACCATCCTTCATATCCGCCGCTGCCACCACTTCCGCGGGACTGAGTGAATCGTGTCGGATCCGATCTCTGCGACAAACGGACCTTC
>JBBMKE010417206.1:0-11171 GCA_037834125.1 Lippia alba | reverse complement strand
AAGTTGTAGGTCCTTTATTGATTCTACTAATTCTCATATGCCACTTGTGTAATCCCAACATAGGCCGTGGTTCAGGTGTCAGTATGTTGACCCCCTTTTAGGCCTATATCAAAGATTACAGAGTTAGCTCATGTGAGACATTAAAGAACCTCAAGTCAAAGGATTAACTAATCACGTTATTGACCTGTGAGATATTTCATAATCTGAAAGCTTCTGGAAATTTCCTTTCCCATTTAGGAATGTTCTCACGCGGAGCATCTCAATGATGAAGTTCTTGTAACGATCACCCTCATGTATTATGCGCGCATCATCGAGTGCACTTATCACTCCATGAAACTGAGTGATCCTTCAAAATGACATAATTACATAAGCAAGTCTCAACATAGTCAAGGTCGACTCACTCACTATTTGTCGGACTCTCGACTTGGAGAAGTTTACTAATCCTCGCCTATGGAGTCAAGAACTTGTTTCATGTGTTGTTCTCATAAGGTCAAAGTTCTAGACAGCATCTCGAATTAGGGGAGTTCCAAACATGCATATAAACAGTCAACCCAAACAAACAAATAAACACATAAAGAAGATGTTGCATGTGAGCAAAATCATTTCGTATATTATTCAAAGATTATTTGTGATTTTACAATGGAATAGTAAAGTACTCAATGCTTTAAGGGCACTATTCCCAACAGATTGTTCCTTTCCCGACCAGAACAAGCAGGGAAAAAAGACAAAGTTCAGAGGTAAATGTTCAGGTGGATGATGAGGTATCGGTTTCGAAGAAGAGGGTGTTTTCCATATTGCATCAATGCATGGTGGAGTGATTCAGTCAGGTTATGTCTGAAATTATTGGTCAAATGTCTCTCGGTCAAGTTGAAGTTGTTAAAAAATCGTTGTTTGGTTGTTCGTTGGTAGCGCCTGTTCATAAGGGGAGCATCAACAGGGTGGATTACTACAACTGCAACACTAATACCTTCAAAATTTATAAGCCAAGAAGTTGTATCTTGTGAGAAGGAATTTAACATTGTTATAGGAATGCGGCATTCTGGTCATCCCGCTATTGTATTGGGCAAGATTCAATCCAATACACTGACCAAGCATTTCACCAATAAGACTGACAATGTCTCTCATGCTAACATTGAGTCTAAACTCTGCGAATTTGTTGGAAGGGATTGATGATTTTTTACGGATGTATATTTTGTACGTTTTTAATTGTTTGTTGTTTCCGTGAAGCAGTAAACGTTTGTCTTCTACGCTTGTTCGTTATGTTGATGATTTGACCAGGATAGGTGGCGGCTCATATTTTCTTGATCAAAGCTATTAAGAAGTATGTTGTGGATAACCATGATTTCCTTGATGGTTGTATATGGTTTTGTTGGTGAGTTGTTGGCTTGTTTTTACTAATTGTGTCATTATATATATATATATATATATACTACTGCTTATGATTTTATTTATGTCAGGCATGGTTTCATGAAAGAATTTATAAGTTTGACATCTCGACAAGGCTGGTAGCATTCCCTCGGTGGTTCAAATGAGATTCAGTCGTTTTAAGATAAATAAAGATTATATAGTCGTTATCCAACAGTTAAGGTAGTTAATCGAGTCTTTTATTTATTTTTTCAAAATCAAACTCAATTGCAAGATACTAATTAATGAGCACAAAAATAATCTGTCCTTCCTTTAGGCCGGATTTGAGACTGACATTTTTCAAACCAGGGTTTTACCAACGTTTTTTTCAACTTTTTATCTGAACTTCTAAATGTTTTAAATTTGTTATACATACTTTGAAAAAACATTTAGATTGCCATATATGCTAATTAGGTGTTAAATTGCACAATTCTGGTAAGAAAGTGAGGGTATAGTACCTCTTGTCTCTTAGTCGCAAATAAGCTAAACTAAATGTATGTTATATGTTTCACCAGAGTGCTAGACAATAAGTCAATTGTTACTATCACGCATGGAGAAAAGATGAGTGTAGATGCAGTGATCTCAGTGATGCTTGAGAAAGCTATTCGACATCCTATCAGCGGAGAAGAAGAGTACATACGTGACGCAGCTGGAGGAGGTGATTACTAATGCTGCACATAATGAGGAGAAAAATGTGGACTACATCAATGGATGGACTTATAATTACATGAGCAACCTCGAGCTCAAAAGTAATTCAATCCTTTGGTATTTGAACCGTATAAAACGTGATAAGCGTAGACTGAACTTAATTGCTATTGGAAGGTGTTCATTCCTTATTGGTGAGATAATGAAGAACAAAGTAAATGGAGCATATGAATTGTATTTCACAAAATCTTCTCACGTACCGAGTCTTCATTTCCAAACCAAAGTTCAGATTCAATATTTTTTGAACGAGCTAAAGAAGGATATGTTGACAACTTAATGATCTGGCTCGTGTGATGGGTGATTTAAAGTTGACTGGAAAAATAATTGAGTCACATAGTGATAATGATAGTATCATGACGTGCGGTGACTGTTAGACGATGCGAAACACTTGTCAATTACAGCGAATGATGAAATGGACAATCTATACACGAGCCAAATCACAGCAAATAAAATGGACAATCTATACACGAGCCAAATCACAGCAAATGGGGACTCTACACACACATTAAGCTAGGCGGGCTAACCCTTGAACCAACCATTACAAGAATCAGAGCATAATTAAAATATGAATGCGGAAGAAAATCATATAATATACATCATGTACAATTGAGCCACGGGCTCTACAAAATATATCAAATAATCCATGGCCTTCACAGCCTCATACACATAATAAAAAATTTGCCACAGACGTTCAATCATAAATACATAAGGTAAAGCATGAGTGTAAAACGGAAATGCTAAAACCAAATGCAAGACCTAGACGACTTGTATTCCCGCGTAGCATTCTCTTAACCTGCACAAAACCTGAAAAGCAATCGGGTTCAGTCTAAAAGAGACTGGTGGGTATAAAAACAGGACATACATATATATAAGATATTAAATAAACATTCACATGCATGTTAAAATCTCGAGTGAGGTTTTCGAAATATTTCCCAAACGGGTGAAAGAGAGAAATCATCAAAAGGGATTATAACTACCATTTCCATTAGGTCATTATAGGCCCGGCGAGGGGGCGTGCATTAATCTCCATCCAACACCTCGTGTAAACCGTTAAGCGTTCATTCATTCATTCTTTTCATGCATTCTTTCTTTCATGCACATACATAGCAATTACCCTTCTTCCTCCGATTTGGTGGTCGGGTTTGTAAGGCCTGACCACCCATGCATCGACCAAGAGGGGTACATGAATCCCCAAGTGGCACTCAGCGTCCATTTCCCGCTATCTCCAACGGAGTTTAGTTACACCGTTCATTGGTGGGACTAGTATGAGGGATCAACGTCGGCCTTTGCCTTCCTGGATAGCCACTCACAGTAAGCCCTTGGGCCCCATTCTGTGTATTCGTTCCATTTCTCGCCAAAATATAGGTAGGGTTCAAAAATAAGGGCTTGACGTTCGCAATCATTTACTCTAGAAAATGACTCTATACATAGATATAGTTTTGGTTTCAAAACATTTCACATTGGGACATATTAGGATCATTTAAATAGTAGTAGAGAAACCCACCTTTAAAGCTAAAAGAGAAGAAGAAAAGCCTCAAGGACTGGCCTCGTCTCCGAAAGAACCCGAATCTGTGCAAGAAAAGTGAAGTGAGACTCAAATGACCACTTAAGACGCTCGGCTATTTGATGGGTATGACATGATATGCATAAGAATAAATTTTATGCAATAAAGAAGTTCACGTGCACAATAAATGCATTAAGGGCTCATACTCAATCGTTTCCTTCATTCATTCAAGCATTCGGGGTCATACAAGCATGTATCTTCATAAATCATATCAAAATAGAACATAAATCCCACATAATTATCAAATTACACACATCCATAAGCTAAGAGAAAGGAGAAAACAACGCACGAAAACGGCCGAGGGCCACTGTGAAGGATCAACGGCCGTTGATCTGAGGTAGTAGCTTTGTACTGTTCAGGTCAAATCAACAGCCGTTGGTTTTAATGGCCAAAAATTCCAACGACCATTGGAACCCTCAACGACCAAAAATCTAATTTTTCACTTCCAATCGGCCAAAACCAAGTTTGAGCAAGCAAGAACACTCCAAATTCATTCTAAACACCTTCACGAAGTCATATACTCATACACTAACATATCAAGGCATAAAAAGGCATGCAAGAAGTGAAATTCAAGTTCAATCATCCAAGAATTTGAGCAAAACGGCTATATGAGTGCAAATGAGGCATATAGGCATACGTGAGTGCGCATTGAACCAATTATTCACATTCCAAGCATCATATCCACAATTAGAGATCATATTCCAATATATAACTCAAGCATAAAAAGTGGGGAGAAGGGGATCAATGTTCCAAGGCATTACACCAAGCTATAACCATCACTCATGCTAGGAATCATCCATTTATCACATATCTTGCAGAAAATGAGCATCAAACGTAATATCCATGCTATCCCCTTCAAACCCAACAAAGGCAATAATGGTAAAACTTCCCTCATTCAACTACCCATCAAAGAATTCATAAATACTTCAAAGATAGGCAACAAGAGTCATCATAAATGTATATTAACTCCATGAATCCAAGAAAAGCACAAAGAATCCCCAATTCACCGGAAACCTCTTAAGAGCATTAATGGAAAATCTTACCCTATCCAACTACCAAGTGAAACACACCCATATAATCATATATACACCATAAAGGAACAAGGTGGAAGCATTAAAACTCATGGAAGCACAAGAATTCAAGTTTTTCCCCAAACCCTTACTATTCATCCAATTCCCACTCAAGCTAAAACCATGGAGAGATCATGCAATATATACCATATAAGAAGCACAAGAACACAAGAAATTCAAATATGTAGTTACCTTCAAGAGAAATGCAAGAAAAATGGGTGTTATTGAGCTTGAGGTTGGCAACAATGGTGGTAAGGAGTTTGAGGGCTTCTATTCTTTCTCTTTTCTCTTGGAGTGAAATGTTTTGGTGTGGGAGAGAGGGGGGCTCGGTGGGGAGCTGATGAAGGGAGAGAGAGAGTGAGTCTAAGTGGGCTAGGTATGGGGGTGTAGGTACTAGGTGTGTTAGGTAGGTACGTGAGTGTTTTAAGTTTATTTGTGGTTGTTTAATGCATAAGGGGCTCGTTTCGGTCATATTTCAGAGGTCTTAAAAATTTTAGAAAAATATGAGGCTAGTCCCATCAAGTCCAAATCATCGATTCGAGCTCAACGGGGGTGACGAAATTTGAATCCGAATTCCCGAGCTCAAGATATGCATGCCGGAACGAAAGATGCATTAAGTGCTCGTTAACCCCCTTTTCGTCACTAACTTAAAATGAAATGCATATGCATGCCAAATAAATCCCAAAATTGAAACACGAACACATGCATACATTCAAAATACGCATATCCAACATATACTCAAATTTCATGAAATTTCAAATTCAAAACGCAAATAATCGGCACGCGATCACATCATTCATGCGCACGTTATTCATTCGTTCAAATAGTTCGATTAAGTCACATATTCACTTAGTCAAATAAATTATATTAATAAGTATTTCAAGTAATAATAATATAAATCACATAAATACGTATTTTAATGAATTTAAATTGCGCAAATAATGTCACACACGTCATTCCTATACGTCCGAACGATCGGAGCATCACAACCTCTCCCCTTAAAAGAATTCGTCCTCGGATTCACTGCTCGTCCGGAAACAACTCGGGATAGTAATTCTTCATCTTATCCTCCATCTCCCACTCATCTCTTCCATGTCATCACTTCTCCAAAGGACTCTGACTCATCCTGATAATACTTTCGGAGTTGGGAAACATGAAAAATATTGTGGATTCCGGTCATATTCGGAGGCAAATCCAAACGGTAAGCTGTATTCTCGATTCTCTCTAAAATCACAAACGGTCCCAAATACCTAGGGTTCAATTTCCCTCATTTACCAATTCTCGTGAACCCTTTTCGAGGAGAAGCTTTCAGAAACACTCTATCACCGACCTCAAATTGAGTATCTTTCCTCCGACGGTTAGCATAACTTTTCTGGCGATCCTGAACGGCCTTTATCCGTTGTCGAATTATCTAAATCTTATAAATCACCTTCTGAACAGCCTTAGAGGGTTTATCCTCATCCTCGCCCCATTTAACGCCTTCCTGCTTGGTCCAATTTCATTCCTCTAAGTCAAAAAACAACGGAGATCGACATTTCCTTCCATAGAGAGCCTAAAAAAGTTCCATCTTGATCGATTCTTGATAGTTATTATTGTGAGCAAACTCGATCAATGGCAACTGCTCTTGCCAAGAAGTCGAGAAATCCAAAGCACAAGCTCTCAATATATCTCCAAGATACTTAATCAATCTCTCCGACTACTAGTCCATCTGCGATGAAAAGTCGTGCTAAACTGAAGCTTAGTGTCCAAATTCCTTTGAAGTTCTTGCCAGAATGTCGAAGTAAACCTCGGATCCCTATCGTATACAATACTGACCGGTACCCCATGAAGTCGAACAATTTCATTGCAATATATCTTGGCTAGTTTCTCCACTTTATCCGTCATTCAGATAGCCAGAAAGTGAGCCGACTTCGTCAATCTATCCACAATTACCCAGATTCATTCGTAACCACCCTTGACTCGTGGCAATCCCGAAAGAAAATCCATCGTCACCTGTTCCCATTTTGACTCGAGTATAGGTAACGATTGTAATATCCTGGATGGCTTCTGATGCTCTGCCTTTACCAATTGACAAGTCAAACACCGTTGCACATAGTTAATCACATCCCTCTTGAGTCCCTGCCACCAATAGAATTGCTTAAGGTCCTTGTACATCTTATTCCCACCGGGATGGATTGAATAGGCAGACTTGTGTGCTTCATCTAAGATAACCCATTTCAACTCCTCGGGTATCACAATTTTGTTCTTAAATCTGAGTAATCCCATGTCATCAAACCCAAACGGACTTTATGAATCATTCTTAGCCTTGCTAACCAACTTCTGAACCTCGGGATCCCTTCTCTGTCCTTCAAATATTTTCTGTCTAAGATCTGGTTGAATGGAAATGGTAGAAACACGAGCTTTTATTCTGACTAGCTCTAACTCGTCTCCAATATCTGTTTCCACCTTAACATTAGATACACTAGCCTTCCTGCTTAGTGCATCCGCGACCACGTTGGCTTTGCCGGGATGGTATTTGATTGTACAATCATAATCTTCGAGAAATTCCATCCAACGCCTTTGTCTCTTGTTCAATTCCTTCCTAGAGAACAAATACTGGAGACTTTTGTGGTCGGTAAAGATCTCGAAATGCACTCCATAAAGGTAATGCCACCACTTACCCAAAGCAAAAATCACTGCGGCTAATTCGAGATCATGAGTGGGGTAGTTCTGTTCATGCTCTTTCAGTTTCCTCGAGGGATAGGCAATCGTCTTCCCATTCTACATTAACATACAACCTAAACCTTCTTTTGATGCATCTGTATAAACTGTATAACCTTTATCATCTTCGGGTAGAGCTAACACAGGTGCAATCGTTAAATTCTCCTTCAATAATTGAAAACTAGCCTTGCACTTATCATCCCACTCAAAAGTAACCTCTTTCTTAGTCAACTGGATTAACCAGGCAGCAATTTTTGAAAAGTCCTTACAAATCTCCGGTAGTAACCCGCCAAACCCAAGAAGCTTCGAACCTCTGAGGCATTCTTTGGACTTTGCCACTGTAAGAATGTCTCAATTTTAGATGGATCCACTTCCAAACCCCTTCTCGAGATAATGTGGCCAAGAATGTTACCCGGTCGATCCAAAATTCGCATTTACTAAATTTGGCATACAACCGGTGCTTCCTTAAAGTGTCCAATACCAATCTTAAATGTCTTGTATGATTCTCGGGAGTCTTAGAGAAAACCAAAATATCGTCAATCCAAAAGGCATTACTAAGAACTCAAAAGGCATTTTACAATCCAAAAGGCATTACCACCGGGATGGATTGAATAGGCAGACTTATGTGCTTCATCCAAGATAACCAGTTTCAACTCCTCGGGTATCACAATTCTGTTCTTAAATCTGAGTAATCACATGTCATCAAATCCAAACGGACTTTTCGGCCGTATAGGTATGACGTATGTGTTTACCAAATTGTGTGCGAATTAATTGTTCATAAATACATTTCATATTTAATTTCATTTATTTAAATGTCATAATGTGAGATATTTTGAATTCCTTGAATATTTGAACATGATTGAATTCTTGAACTCGTTGCTCTTACGTGAATTAATTGCTCTTCGTTTATAATTGATCCGATTTTGGAATTTCGTGAAACTTGAATATGTTGGATAATTATGTGTTTTGAATATGTATTTGTGCTCGTTTCATATTTTTGGATTCGTATGATGTGGTTTTGAATTTCATTTCATTAACGTGACCAAAATGGAGGCTAAAGAGTAATTTGCGCACCATTTGGTCCGGTTAACATATCTTGAGCTCGGGAGTTTGGATTCGAATGTCGTCACCTCCGTTGAGCTTAAAGCGGCAATTTGGACTCAATGGGACACCTCATATTTTTCTAAAATTACTAAGACCTTCGAAATTTGACCGAAACGAGCCCCTAATGCTTTAAATGACAACAAATGAACCAAAAGGGCCCACGTACCTACCCAACACACCTAGTACCCTACCCTTGACCCTAGCCCACTTGAACCACGCTCTCTCTCCCCCCTATCAGCAACCCCACAGACCCACACTCCTCTCCCCACACCAAAAACATTTCATTTCCAAGTAAAAAGAGAAGAGAAAGAAGGACCCCAACTCCAACCTCTATTGTTGCTACCTCCAAGCTCAAGAACATCCATTTTTCTTGCATATCTCTTCAAGGTAATTACATATTTGAATTTCTTGTGTTCTTGTGCATCTTATGTGGTAAATTTTGCATGATTTCCCCATGGTTTAAGCATGAATGGAAATTGGGGAAAAGTGAGGGTTTTGGGGAAATCTTGAATTCTTGCATCTCCTTGAATCTTGTTAGGTTTTTCATGCTTCCCTAATGTTTCTTGAAGTGTATTTGTGATTATATAGACTTATTTCTCTTATTAGTTGGTTGTGGAAGAAAATTCCATGAATGCTCTTGATGGGTTAGGATGAATGTGGGAATTCTTGTACTTCTCTTGACTTCCATGAGCTTATATTCATTTTTTATGATATTTGATGACCATTTATGGTGTATATGTGAATCCCTTGGTTGGTAGTTGTATATTCAAAGTTTTTCCTTTTATGCATTTGAGGGTTTGAAGGTGGAATGCTTGAATACTTGATTTGGTGCAAGATATGTGTTAGATAGATGATTCAAGGCATGAATGCTTGTTTTAGCTTGGTGTATGCGATAGAAACCTTGATCCCCTTCTCTCCCTACTTGTGTATGAGCATTATGATGAAGTATGATCTATGTTTATAAGTCTTGATGTCAAGAATATGAATATATGAACCAAATACACTTTTGAATGTCACTTTGCCTCATTTGAACCCGTATGATCGCTTTACTTGAAATCTTTGATGATTGAACTTGGATTTCACTTCTTAAATGCCTTTGGATGTCTTGATATGTTAATGTATGAGTTTATGACTTCATGAAGGTCTTTGGAATGAGTTTGAAGTGTTCTTGTATGATCAAAACTTGTTTTGGCCGAATTGGTGTGAAAAATGAGATTTTGGGCCGTGTAGGGTTTCCAATGGCCGTTGGAAATTTGGCCTTGAAAACCCACTGCCGTTGGAATGATGCTGCACAGTTTTGTGCTACTGCATCAGATCAACGACCGTTGGTTTTCAAGGCATAAAGATCAACGACCGTTGATCCCTTCTAGTGGCTCTAGGCCGTTTTCGTGCGTTGTTTTCTCATTTCACTTCGCTTGTATGGGTCTTTCCCACCCATATCATGATCCCTATGTGTTCTTAGCTTATAGAATTATGTGATTTGATAATTATGTGGGGATTATGATTCAATTTGTTATGATTTATGAAGATATGTGAGTCTTTAGTCCCAAACGCTTGAAATGACGAGTGAATGCTTGGCTTGTTGGTTTGTGAACCCTAATTGCTTATTATGTTCTATTTTATGATTCATATAACTTATATACTTGATGAATTATGTGTTGTGATTGTTTTTGGAGAATTATGCATTAATTTGGATTGATTTATGAAAGTTGTGAACTTGAATGGATTCGAACGCATGATTTATGAATGAAGTGATTGAGTATGAGCCTTTAAGGGCATTTATTGTGCACATGAACATCTTCATGACATGATATTACTTATTATGCATCTCATGCCATACTCATTTCATTTTCGAGCGTCATATGTGGTCATATTGAGTCTTACGTCACTTTTCTTGCACAGATTTGGGTCCAGTTGGAGACGAGGCCGCTTCGTGAGGCTTTTGTTCTTTTATTTTGACTTCAAGGTGGGTTTCTATTCTATTAGATAATTATGACCCGATATATAATCCCAATGTGTAAATTTTTGAGCCAAAGTATTATACACGTATATATCGAGTCTTTTCATCGAGTAAATGATTGCAAACATTAAGCCCTTTTATTTATGAACACCTACCTTATGTTTTTGGCGAATTGAATGAAATCACATTTATGGGGCCCAGGAGCTTAGTGTGCTTGGTGATCCGGGGAGACAAGGGCCGACGGTGATCCTCGTATACTAGTCCCAACCAAATTGCGGTGATACCGGACCCCGCCAGGAGGTTTGGTGGGGAACGGGAGCTGAGTGCCATTGGGGGATTCATGTACCCCCATTGGACTATGTATGGATGGTAAGGGTTAGCTACCCGAACCATCACCCGGAGAAAGGAGGTTAGAGCCGTGCGGGAAGGCCGGTACACGGATTGCCCAAATGGACATTAATGATTTATGATTGAGCACTAAAGATTTAATGTGTGATCATCAATGAATTATAATTTATGACTTATGATTTATGAATACATGAGATGGAGGAAGGAGACTTAGCCTTTCGCCGGGCTCGCTTATGACATATGAATTGACTTATGAATTGAAATTGATTGTTATAATCCCATTAGTTGATTTCGTTCTCTTACCCACTTGGAAAAT
>JBBMKE010417196.1:0-11171 GCA_037834125.1 Lippia alba | reverse complement strand
ACACTCATATTTATTGTTATTGTACTTAGCTCTTGGACGCCTGTTGCGCTATTTATGATTAGCTTTGAGGCTGTGAAGGCCATGTTGTATTTATTACTTTTGTTGTAAAGCCCGTGGCTCATTTTGATCATGTGATTTGCATTTGGTATCTTTCCGCTTTAATATTGTTGTACTCTGATGCATGTGGTTATTTGGTACAAAGGTTAGTCCCGCCTAGCCTAGTGAGTGAGTGTGCCCCGTTTGTCCTGATTTGGCTCGTGTATGGACTTCTATTTCATATGCAGGTCGGGTCTTGGTGCGGGGGATGTCGCATCACGCGCCGAGCGCTACATTATACCTTGCAACTCTATAGAGAAAGCTCGATGCACTCTTACTCTGATACAGGGTGGAGCATATTCTTAGTGGAAGAGTAGGCAAATAGTGTTCGAGGCCGCTGGAGAAGAAGTAAATTGGGAAATATTTGTTCGGGAGTTAAAGAACAAATTCATTACACCCTCAGCTCGTACCAGAAGACTTAAAAAATTTACAAATTTGAAACAGGGTAATATGACATTCTCAAAATACATATTACAGTTCGAGAGGCTTTCCAAGTATACACCCAACATCGCCAATGACAAATTCCATAAGGCGATGCAGTTTGTCCAGGGCCTGAGACCGGATATTCAGATATCACTGGAGGTTGTAAACACGAGTACCTGGGCGAAGGCTACCTCCAAGGCATTGAAGGTCGAGGATTCGGTCAATGCTAGGCGAGCTACTTCACGTTCAGGATCGAGCTCGGGATTTAATCCCAGCAAGAGGCCTATGACTTATGCTGCTCCACCCCCTGCCAAGGCTCCTTGGAAGAAATCTAAACAGGCAGGGCCAGCCCAGAAAGCTCCTCCTAAGCCAGCTTTACTGCCACCCCCTGAGAAGCCTCTTTGCTCGTACTGTGGTCGTAACACGCATACTTTCGAGGATTAAAGACGTCGTCTGGGGTTGTGCTTGATTTGTGGAAGTGCAGAGCCTCGGGCTGAGATTTGCCCAGATCACAGGGATCCGCCTCTTGGAGGTCAGAGGCCACTGATCCGAGCTCGAGCATATACGTTGGACGGGGAGCAGTTAGATGCAGAGGTTGACCCCGCTGTCATGGTTGAAGGTACGATTTGCATACATGGCACGAACATACATACGTTGTTTGATCCCAGAGCTACCCACTCCTTTCTTGCGCGTGATGCTGCTGTTACTTTATCTTTGCATGTTGCTTGTGATTCTGCATGTTATATGATTAGCTCACCTTTTGGTAGTAGTATTATAACTGATCGAGTGTTCAGAGAGGTTCCGGTGAGTATCGAGGGTCGGGTTTTCTTGTCAGATTTTATTGAAATGCCGATGACTCGCTATGAATCTATTCTGGGTATGGATTAGTTATACAGACACTGTGCCGTTCTTGATTGCCGGACAAAGTAAGTTCAGTTGCGTTCTAAAATTTTTGTGGGTCAGAGTTCTACTACAGTGCCACTTCTATCTTTCTCTGAGGCTTACAGATTAGTCAGAAATGGGGCTACCGGTTTCATTGCCTATATTCTCAACAAACTGAAAGATCAGATGAAATTGGAAAAAATGAGGTTGTAAAAGATTTTCCCGAAATCTTTCCCAAGAAGTTAGACTCTTTGCCTCCCGAAAGAGAAATTAAGTTTGTTATTGATCTTTATCGAGATGTGAAACCTTTCTCCAAAACTCCGTATCGGTTGGCTCCCGTAGAATTAAAAGAGTTGAAAGTTCAGCTCGATGCATTATTGGAAACCGGGTATATCAGACTGAGTTCTTCTCCGTGGGGTGCGCCGGTTTTATTTGTGAAAAAGAAAGACGGGACTTTGAGTATGTGCATCGACTACCGGAAACTAAATCGGATGACCCTAAAAAATAAATACCCCCTGCCACATATTGAAGAGTTATTTGATATTCTCCAGAGATCAAAAGTCTATTCAAAACTTGACTTGAGACAGGGGTATTATCAGTTGAGAATCCGGGCCTAGGATATTCCCAAGACAGGCTTCAACACTCGGTACGGGCACTATAAATTTGTGGTCATGCCATTTCGGTTAACTAATGCCCCAGCAGCTTTCATGGATATGATGCATCGAATCTTTCGGCCATTCCTGGATAAATTTATCGTGATATTCATCGATGATATCCTGGTTTTCCCTAAATCTGTCGAGGATCACGCCAGACACCTTAAACTAGTCTTACAGACTTTGAAGGAGCATCAGTTGTTTGCAAAGTTCAACAAGTGTGAATTCTGGATTGACAGGGTTTCCTTTCTGGGGCATGTGATTTCGAAAAACGGTCTCGAGCTTGATTATGCTAATATTGAAGCCGTGTTAAAATGGGAGAGACCGAAAACTATTTCAGAAGTTTAAAGTTTCTTGGGATTGGCCGGTTATTACAGAAGGTTCGTGAAAGATTTCTCCAAAATTGTCGCGCCTTTGACCCGACTAACCAAGAAAGATGTGAAGTTTGTGTGGGACGAGAATTGTAAGAAAAGTTTCAATTTTTTGAAAGAAAAGTTAATCTCATCTCTAGTGTTAGTACTTTCGGAAGGTTCAGAGGGCTATGCTATGTACACTGATGCCTCAGGAGAAGGTTTGGGTTGTGTGTTTACTCAGAACGGGAAAGTGATTGCATATGCTTCCCGAAAGTTAAAAGAACATGAAAGGAATTATCCTACGCATGATCTTGAACTCGCGGCGATAGTCTTTGCACTCGGGAAATGGAGACACTACTTATACAACGTGTCTTCTAAGATTTTTACCAACCACAAGAGTCTCCAATACTTGTTTACTCAAAAAGACTTGAATAGGAGACAACGGCGTTCGATGGAACTTCTCAAAGACTACGAGTGTAACATCAAATACCATCCTGATAAGGCCAACGTGGTCGTTGATGCACTAAACAGGAAAGCTAGTGTCTCACATTTAGAAGTTGGAGAAAGTAGCAGAAAAGAGACAATTATAATCAGAGCCCGATCGAGTTGCTAACATAACTATCCAACCGGATTTGAAACATCAATTGTTTGAGGCTCAAACCTGAGATCTGGAAGTTCAAAAACTAGTGACTAAGGCAAGAGATGATCCAGAATGTCCCTTCGGGGTTCGATGAAACTGGTCTTCTTCGTTTCAAGACCAGAATAGTGGTACCCGAGGAATTGAAACGGGTGTTGCTTGAAGAAGCACAGAGGTCATTTTTCTCAATCCACCCTAGAGGAAATAAAATGTACAAGTATTTAAAATAATATTATTGGTGGTATGGGTTGAAGAAAGATGTCGCCGAATACGTGAAACATTGCCTAACTTGTCAACAAGTTAAGGCAGAACTTCAAAAACCCTGAGGTTTCTACAGCCGTTACCCATTCCTGAATGAAAATGGGAACAAGTAACGATGGATTTTGTGATCGGGTTACCAAAAGTGATAGGGGGATACGATGGTATCTGGGTAACTGTGGATCGGTTGACTAAATCAGCACACTTTCTGCCAGTCCGAATGTCTTACAAGATTAACAAGCTAGTCGAGATTTATATTTGAGAAATTATAAGACTTCATGGTATCCCATTCAGTATCGTATCAAATTGGGACCCAAGATTTACTTCGCGGTTGTGGCAAGAAATACAGAGTATGCTGGATACAAAGCTTAAATTCAGTTCTACTGCGCATCCACAAACCGATGGTCAATCCGAGCGAGTGATCAGGTATCTCGAGGATTTTTTGTGAGCCTGTGCTCTAGATTATTCGACTTATTGGAATGAACAACTGCCTTTGATCGAATTCGCTTAAAATAACAATTATCAAGAACTAATTAAAATGGCACCCTATAAAATTCTCTATAGCCGAAAATGTCGATCCCCGTTGTTCTTCGACTTGGAAGAGTGGAAATGAACTAAACAAGAAGGCGTTAAGAAGGGAGAAAAAGTAGAGAAACCTCTAAAGCCGTGGGAGATATGATTGAAAAGGTCCAACAGATCCAACAACGGATGAGAGTAGCTCAGGATCGACAGAAAAAGTATGTTAATCTTCGCTACCGTGATTTACAGTTTGTAGTTGGAGACCGGGTATTCTTGAAAGCGTCTCCACGAAAAGGGTTTGCTCGGATCGAGAAAGGAAAATAGTTAAATCCTCGATATTTGGGTCATTTTAAACTTCTCAAAAGAATCGGTGAAGTTGCTTACCGGTTAGATCAACCGCCGAGTCTCACAGGAATTCATATCGTATTCTATGTACCTCAGCTCATAAAATACCACACCGATGAATCAGCAGTCCTGCCTGTCGAGGAAGCAAAATTAAAATCAGACTTGACTTTTGTTCAGAAATCGGTTAAGATCTTGGACAAGAAGTTTCAGGTGTTGAGAAATCGGTAGATTCTATTAGTTAAAGTGCTGTCGTGGAGTGATCAAACCGAAGAGGCAACTTGGGAAACCGAAGGGAAAATTAGACAATACCACCCCGAGTTATTTTCTCGAGATCAGTGAATCTGGGAACCAGATTCTTTTTTAAGGGGGGAGGATTGTAACGCCCGGCTTTTTCTAAATCATGAAACCAAGAATATTCTAAAAACGATATTTGGTTAGGTGGTATATTGTCTACATTATTCGGGAAAATAATAGCCATGTTAGTGTTGTCGCGGTGATCTCTATCTGCATCCAAACTACTCCATGGCATTTCTATCACCACAGATTCCAAAATTCAGGTAAACGCTACACGTGTGGGTTGAGAGAACTAATAATTAATCAATTTAATTATATACTTGGTAAAATTATAAAACTTTCATACATTAAATTTAATTATAAATATGTGAATTTACGTGTAATTCGAAAAATTGTGCAACATTTATATTTGATCAACATTTGAAATAAATGATTGAACGTGACTTGATTGTTTGATTGTCCTTATTTGATCAATTTCTACAATTTCGAGGACTTAGTTGCATAAATTTCTTGAGCATAATTGATCATATTCTTTGGAATGTGAACTTGAGTGTGGAGCTTATAAGTTGAGGGACTTGGTTGCACTTTGGCATACATCCATCTCTATATGCAGAGAAGATTGTAGCTCCTCATTTACATTCAAACATACATACATTTGCTTCCCTCTCACTCTCTCTCTCTCCCTCTCTCGGTAGAAATCCCAAGAATTTGAGATTTTGCATCTTCGAGCTAGGATTGTGCATAACCATCTAGGAACATCAAGAAATCATCATCTCATCACCTCCATCCTTTCTTTCCTTCCAAGAAGGTATATGAACATATATGTGTGTGGATTCATGAAAGTATATATAAAGCTAGGGTTATGATCTTATATTGATAACTTGGGAATATGGGAGTTAGAAGTTTGATCATGAACTAGGGGATTGAATTTCGTGCATGAAACTTGAATTTTGTGGAGTATGATCATGATCAAAGCATGAGTGAAATTTGGGGAAAAATGATGATTTATGCATGGATTGATGCTTGGTGATGCATTTTATTGTGTATTAAGTGTATATGTATGCTTGTTGATGATATTTGATGCATTTAGTTGAGTATGGATGCTTGGTATTGTTGGTTTTTGCTGTTGCCAAAACCTCCCCTGCTTCTGCTCTTTTTTTAAAAAATGTAGGCCGTTCCCGCCCCCTTTGTAAACCTAGAACGGTTGTTCCCAGTGGGCGGTGCTGGCACGCGCGCCTGGGAACGACCGTTCCCCAGCCCCGTTGGCAGTACAAAACCTACTGTCTCAAAATTGAAAATTGTCATTTTGCATCTTTAGCCCAATTGATCCCAAATCGAGTCTATATGACACATTTCATGTAAAAACAAGTTTGTGATAACCTGTTTCGGGAATGCCTCGTTTCTCGACATGTTTTGACGCGTATGTCCAAATTGGCTATTTTCTTGCATGGAATTCAAACGAATCAAGTACGCTTGCACATTTTATGATATTATGATCATTCAGACATGATATATTCATAATTTCAAGGTGTCACGTTGCATATTACCGTTCGTCATAATTGGTACATTGAGTCGTGTCTCACGTATGCTTGTCTTTCTTGCACAGACGAGCTTCCAGTTAACGAAGAGCAGGCTTAGTGAGTTGTAATCTCAATATTGTCTACACAGGTGAGGTTTAGTCCTAGCTATGTGGAACCGATACAACCCTTAAGTGTATTTCCGGCCAAAATGTATATTACATCTATTATCTTTCCAAAACTGTCAAGTATTGAAAAATGACTTTCTCAAATATTGTTCATGTTCATGATTTGGCGAGTAACTCTGTATAGCACTATGGGTCCGAGAGTTAGCGTGTGAGCCAACCGAGAAAACAAGGACTGACGGGTAACTCATATACTATTCTCACCAATTGGAATGAACCCTGAATTCACCAGGAGGTTTGGTGAAGGAAGGAATCCCATACGTGGGAGTCATGTCTCGACGTACACCATGATTGGATACTTGAGTCTTGCAAACTCGATTATCACCCAGGGAAAAAGGTTTCATGAAATTGCTAATTGTGCACAATAATGAATCGTATGATCACTTATATATTGAAATGAAACAATTGGTGTCATTCACTACTGGGTGTTTGATTGGAGAATTGTCTTACTCACGGGGCCACGGATTGATTGATTGTAACTTTAATAAATTATTTAATTTGATAGTTGTAATCTCGGGCAATGTCAATATTTATTTCTTGAACTTATAATCTTCTTCTTGCACCACTTCACCCGAGGTTATAACTTGAATGTATGTGCGCTTATATTTATATAACCCCTCACTCAGTCTTCCATAGATTGACGCCCCACCAATCTCAGTCTTTTCAGGTGTATGCTAGGCGGGAATTGAAGTCCTTAGTCCGAGTCTAGCATTGGTCTTACACTTTGGGTATTGATGCATAGTATTGTATACTTGACATGTGTTGTACATATCTTATAAAATTTTGAGGCCGGTGTGCCGCTGTATATTGATGTATATATTTGTCATGATGGTTATGATATGGATATATACATGTGTTTTCGTATTGATTATTTGGTTACCGGGTTAGTTTCCGCCTAGCCATGACTGATTTTATATTGTCACCGTTCGCCTCGTGTTTAGTTCATGTATGAAAATCAATTTCATATGTGAATTAGACACGTGATGCGAGGGTGTAGCGCTCTATCGTTAAGAGTGATACAGGGGTAATGCTCAATTATCTCCTCGACAATTCTAATTGATGAATCGTTATTTTGATAATTTGTTTGTTCCACTATTCAGGATCCTAAACTAGTTGTGGAGCCAGTAGGTACTAACAGCTCATCTCAATCAGCAAGAACAACAAGTCCACCGCAACAATCTTCATCATCGTCCACTTCTAATAATAATACGCGCCAGCGGAGTTCAGGTGTAAACATTTAACTTTGAGTTTAACACGAGATGACTGGAAACTTTTATCTGATACAAAAATAACCTTCCCTTATGGTTTGTAGTAGCTAAAATTGACTTGAACTTATTGGAATGCATCTTGTAGGGTCCATAAGTAGAACAGCAGGGACATCAACAGCTCCTTCTCAGTACGACATCGTTGACCTAGGATAACCAAACTACTCAATTTTCTGTCAATGCTTGGGTATGTCTCCTTTTTCATACACTAACTAATAGAATATGCAGGGGTCGAATTGAGTTTTATGGCCAGTATGTGTTGGCCTGTTGGGAGTTTGAGACATTGAGTGTGTTTTGTTGTTAAATTCAATGGTTTCTTCGTGCCCATAATGATCAAAAAGTGGAATATGTTCAAACTTAAAAAAGCCCATTTTGTAATATCACAGTTTTGTTTGTCTTTGTACCTTTTTTTTTTTATCCTCCTATAATTTTATGCTCAGGCTCTTATTATGTCGTGTTTACTATGTAACTTGTTCTCATAAATAATATGATGATCACTAATGGTACGAGATATATAAAATTTCTAATTTGTGCCTGAAAGCTTGAATTTAATTCTTCTTTATTTCCACCCTTGAAATTTATCATGAATACACCTCGGTACGGGATGCTTTTTTTTTTTTTTTTTGGGAATATATATTTCTCTGCAAATTGCATATTAAACTGGTTTTTGGAGGAAGATGTATGCTCTTAATTATAACAATCCAAGCATTAACATCTTCAACAAATTCGTATAGAATTGAATTTGTATAATCAAAGAGGTTGTGGTATATATCTGATATATACTGGAAAACTGTCATTTTGATGCATGCCAAATTTATTGAACATTATCTTGTTATTTTGCATTTACTGAAGTACTGCATGTCTTGGTTCATATCCATAATCCATTGATGGATTTGGTTTTCACTGAAGTCTGTCTGGCCTAGTCTGGATTAGGCTTGTTGTATTCTATCTAATTTGCTTTTTTGTACTTCTAGGGCTTGTTAGTCTGATGTAAAAAGAAGCCATGAATTTTTTTTCCTTGTTTCCTGTGGTCGATATAAGTTAATTGTTATATCAGAAGGTGCTTTTCAATTTTATTTTCCAAGCTAAATGTTAAAAAAAATTACATTTTTCCTTGGGGGTGGGTGGAGGGTGTACTGTCCGAATGAAATATGTATAAATTTTTTTTCTTGTTTCCTGAGATCGATATATGTTAATTGTTATATCAGAATGCACTTTTGAAGGTGATTTTTGAAGTTAATTGTTAACAAAATTGCATTTTTCCTTGGGGGTGTGGGGGGGGTTGTACTGTCATAATGAAATAAACCAATATCATTGAGCAACTTCTTGTGTCTAAGATGGTAATCTTGTAGTACTCTTTATTGGATGTTTTGTCATTAGGTCATCTTAGGCTTATATCATCCCTTTTAGTGCAGGTCTTTGTTCTGGCGCTTCTGGCAATCTTCCCACTTGCGCCACAAAATCTTTCAAATAGGGCATATCGACTTTCCTTATTCGGAACTGCCTGTTCGTCTCTCTATTCCTTGTATTCATTATACGAGGTAATGCTCTAATAATTTCATAATCTGCTTCCTGATCATTATTTACCTATACTACTTCTGATAGAACAAACAATTCAACAGAAACCTAGAGCTGGAATCTGCAAGCATTGCAAGTGTGGTTTCAATCGGTGGTAGTCACCAAAGATTTCATCTACTCGATATACTGCCTTTCTTTTATCACTTCACATCTGTGCCTCAAATGTCAGTATTTCTTGAGTATTTAGTTTCTAAAGTTTTTGTTTTATGTTGCTTTATGTTAATGCTCTTTTCTCCAATGTGAATGATCCCCCCTTTGATTCTATGCAGTCGCTTTAATTCCTATACTGTGTCGGGCTCTTGAGCTCGTTGCAAAGTTCCTCAGACGTAACTTTAGCAGGTCCACTTTGTACTGGTGAGGAAAATGTGGGACTGCTCACTAAAAATGGTTACATGACATTGTCTTAGTTTGCTGGGATACGTGCACCGACATACCCTGAGGTTTGACCTAATTACAAAAACTTCCCTTAAGGTTTGAAAAATTACAAAAACTTCCTCCAGCATATTAAGATTTGGCCCAACACATGATTATAATCATGAATTTAAAGTTGAATATTGAACAGTAAGTAATCAAAAACAATATAAGGTATTCTTAAAAGATTTGGCATTAAATCATCAATGTTCAAACTGGATGGAGCCAGATTTAATGTAAATTCTTTGACAGGGTAAGTTTCTTGCAATTTCTCAAGCCCAGAGGAAAGCTTGTGTAGTTATGCCAAGTCTGAGCGTAGGTCACTGTAATTATCCCTGATTTGTTTGAAAATGCTATGCTGGGGAAAGAAAATGAACGATCTCTTTTCCTTTTTCAGACTGGTTGACAGCCCTAATAATTTGTTCTCTTTTGATGTTTCGTAAGCTGTTCCTCCCATGTGTTTGGGACTTTTTTGCGAGTTTTACAGGAAGTAATTGGAACAGACTTGTGTTTGGGTAGAATCAAACACAACCACGCTTAATACTCTTTCCTCGCAAGTTGAGATAGGAAATGGATTCCTCCTGATTATCTATCTCTTCTCGTTAGTCTCTTCCCCTTTTTTGTTAAACTTCGATTCATAGTTATGTTAACTTTGTCTCTGATAATTTACTGCACTTGTTAAGATACGTTCTTCCTCCTTAACCATTTAAACATGCAGGAGGCAACGCAATATCATGCAAGCATTCATGTACTGGCAGGTATGCCTTAACTTTTCTATTCGGAAATTGATTTTGATTTGGAACAAACTAAATGTTCATATGTTATTTATTTAGTAATTGAATTTTGTGGTAGATTTTGAAGCTTATGTACCATGCTTCTGCTACTGCTGGTTAACATCAAAGTGCATGGGCCAAGATCGGGCGGACTGTGAATCCATTACTCCAAAAGGCTCCCTTTTTGGACACTCCAGTTTCTGCCATGCAAAGATGGTGGTTCCGGTGAAGTTTCCAAGTCCTTCACTCAATTGGGTAAGGGAAACTCTGAGAGATCAAAAAAAGAAATGTCCGAGGAAAAAAGAGAGATAAAGTGTAATGGTCACATATATCGCCTTTTACCTTTCGTTTCCAGGAATTGTTACTTTGATTTGGTAAAAGTAGACAGTTGCTGGATTTCAGAAATAGCCATTATTAATAAAAACTCTCAAAACACAAATGGTCCCCTGTTCTTTCTAATGTATGGATGAGTTAACTAGAGAGTGCATTTCACATTTGAAGCAGTGATGACGATAATTTTCTCAAGGTTAGTGAATAGTGATGATAAACTATGAAGCACGAACGCAGACACCAATATGGCAATATAGACAGCATGATATATAGATATATATAATAAAATATTATTTTTAAAAATGTATGTAAACAGACAATCAGTCGGTTCCTTAACTTGTTTTGTTTGGTTGAATACTATAATTTACAGATACTTTTAAAAATATTATTTTATGTTGATGGATATTCGTATCCAACACCACATTCGACACACCTTACGTAAAAATTTGAAAGAAAAAATTTGTATTGTATCTTGTTTGTATCACCTTGTATACAAGAGTCTGAAAGTTGGAGGTTTCCCAATTTGACAAGAAAGTTGTCGTGTAATATAAATATGGAAATCGAGAATGTATCAAAAAACTGTGGGGGAACAGATAACAATCACCATGCATGTGTCAAACCACCGAATTGCCGTCTTCTTTTGATTAAATTA
>JBBMKE010417177.1:0-11172 GCA_037834125.1 Lippia alba | reverse complement strand
ATATATTAAATAAATAAAATATATATAGAAAATAATGAATCTAGATTAATTATATTCTTCAATGATAACTTGCTTAATTCTTGGTTTTACATGAGTTTGTGACCCCGGTTTCAATGTTTTATTTGATATAATCTGGTGCCTTGATGTGTTTTTGATATTTCGGGTGCAGATGAGCCGTTTTCCTATTTTATGGGAAGGTTGGGACGAAATAGAAGAATTTTACAGCACCAACAGGCAGTTGACGCAAGTAGATAGGGATTTGAGTTCACTTCAATAAGGTATCAGATTTGAACTTTGTGGATATAAAAAACTACGTTCCCACAATAAGTCCTTTACTTAATTGGGTGGAGGAAAACTCAGAGGAAAAAAAAAAAGGAAAAGGAGAGATTAATCTTCACTCAATTGGATTGGGGAAACTCTGAGAGATAAAAATAACAAATAATAAAAAAGAATTTTACGGCTGGTGATGGTTCGTGCGTATTGCTGCACTAGTGGAAGAACAATTAATTGATGATTAGCTTGATTTTGTAGAGTTGGGCCTAATCATTTCTGGGCCCGTGGGAGTTGGAATTTATTGGAGCAACCCACTTTGGAGGCAGATTTGGGCAACAAGTCTGAGCGAATGGGAAAGAGTCCATCTTGGACTTGGATTTGCTTTAGGGTTGGACTTTCATTACATGCTATTGATTGAAACTTTGGGGCAGGTTTCTGGAACACCTTTTCTACACATACAGAGTTTGCGGACTTGGAAGACGAGTGGCAGCGGCTCGGAGATATTTGAGAGCAAAATATTTCCTCAATAGCTCTTTTTACTTTCTTATTTTTACTTAGATACGTTTGAATTATTTTGAGTTTTTGGACATGATTACCATGTGCAGCTAATTTTGTGTATCTAGTTAGGAATTCTTTTAGATTCAGTTAAATATCGTGAGACCTAATTGTTTTTGGTTTTCAATTTAGTTCAAGTATTTATTAATTCTCAAATCGTCGCGTTTATTGTGATTTATTTATTTTGTGGTAGTGCACGATCATGTAAGTAGATTTAATTGTATATTATCATTCATGATGCATGAAGTGTAAGTAATGTTAATTGATGTTTGTGACGCATTAGCGATAGGAGTGGTAGGCAATTCTGATCTCGTTAAGGGAATTAATAATCGGATTTAAATCTTGCTCGTGTCGTCTATTGGTCAATTCGGGTTTGTGTTTTCATAGATTTTAATGTTGTTAGTTTATTAAATCCTTTCGAGTGTTTTTTTAGGGCTATAAAACTGATTAGGGAAAATAATTATCGAGTATCTCTAGGCTATTTGATAACTTAAGTGAAAACGAGACAGTATCAAGTGTCTCTATTTGCTATAGCTAACCTACTTGAATAATTTGAAATTATCCTTGCGTCCGTGATCGATGTGAAAACTGAGTCGTGAATCTCTAGCTAGGTGTTGTCATCTCTATTAATATTTTCCCCTAAGTCTCGTGTGTGATAATTTTGTATTGTCTTTTAGTTAATAATTTCAATCATTTGCATTGTTTAGTTATATTTTAGTAGAATAGTTAAACTTCAAATCCTCATACTTTTACTTATTAATTTGTGGATTTTTCTGTGACTTTATATGAATTAATTTCATCCATTCTTTGTGATTCGAACTGTTTACACTATACTCCATATTTGTAGACCAGAGTTACATTTGTGTTTGATGGATTCAATACCTGTCATTCAACACCATCTTATCTTGATTCATTACTCTTAGAAATTTCTACCACTTTCGAAAGACTTCAAACTTTAATTGGTGAAAATGTCAATGATTTGATCTTGTGACTTCAACCTCTTTCTTGGACATAGGCGGAGTGATCTTACTCAGGATTATGATTCTTTGATGGCCGAGTTAGAGCCGCTCCACGCCAAACTTCAGAGACTGAAAGATTCCAACTTGGAGGAGCAGAAGGCCAAGGTGATCTTACTCAGGATTATGATTCTTTGATGGCCGAGTTAGAGCCACTCCACGCCAAACTTCAGAGACTGAAAAATTCCAACTTGGAGGAGTAGAAGGCCAGGATTGAAGAGTCTGAACAGGCTGCAATCAGAGCCTGGGAGGACATTAAGAAAGCAATTGCCGAAATCTTCTGGAAGGTTTGTTTGAGCTTGATTAGGCTTGTTTTCACGGCATTGAACATTGAAAAATTGGATGGCTTTTTTCATGGAATACCAGATTTTTCATCAATTGAAGTGCTAATTTGTAATCACCTAAAATCTTCCTTGGCTCTTCTCGTTGTTGCCTGTTGGTCTCCTTCAATAAATTTCTAAGACAGATTATATGACAAATACAAGTTGTTGCCACAAACTCCACTGCATAAGTTGATAAAATGACAATTAATTGTTGATAAAATGACAATTGATTGTTGATAAAATGAAGAAAACAAATCCGGTAGTGCTCTTTCCATCATCAATATCACCGACCTAATTTATCACAATATCCAACAAATTTGGTGATTTTCTAGGTTTGGTGCCTTTTTTTTTTCTATATTGTACTTCTGGTGTACTTTTCCTTGGTATTTCAAGTATGAGGTTATCCGCATATTACAAAAGCGGAACCTAAAGAATATATATTTTTTTAAAAATAAAATTTTCCTATTCCGCTTGTTAAGAAAGAGGAAAAACTATTTTACGCCGTTTGGACACGTGGTTTCGTTAACGGCGCGGTTTTATTATGTAACAATTTTTCCGCCTTTTATGAAACCAGAATTAACGAGTTTTTGGAGCCGAGAGTTTGAGTAATTTATCTTATTTAGTTTGGAATTAGTAATTTAGAATTCTCGGATTTTTTTCCCAAATTATGAACAGTTATTCCAATAAACTAACTTGGGATAAGCACAAGAGTTCCATGTATCTAAGAAGCAGAATGCTACAGTACTCATGTACTACCTTCGTATTAATAATTATCCTGAAATAATTTTTTTTCCAAATTATGAGCAGATATTCAAATAAGGATATGTACGGATTACCCTAGATTTTATGTTTCTGTGAATACGGAAAGATACAGTGATAACCATTATGCTATTATTTAATAATTTTTTCTGGTACAGTTATCCCGCCTTTGGGAATAGCGAAAAGCAAATTCAATTTTTATTTATTGTTCGTATCTGAACACATTATTTTTTGGCTATTTAAATGGAAATGTCTTTTTGGTACTAACGCAACAACACAAAAGTAATTGTTGGGTTTCGTTGTTTTATTCATTTTAGATAATGTAAGTCAAGAAACCAGTTAGTTTATGTGACACCCCGACTTTTCGCATGTATAGGTTTGTTCCACGTATGAGTTTAAATATGGCTTTGCATTTAATTTCATACTTAATTGTTGCATTACATTCATATTTATACGCTTATTTGATCAACTTGAACTACTTGAACTATTTGATTATTTGAATTATTTGTTAATCGTTTAATTTGAATTTTTGTGATTTTGATTCCCGAGCATGCTTAACGTGACTTATATGAGTTTTGGAACTTTTTGTATGTTTTAAACTTGTTTTGGGCCTTAGTGTATTTAGTTTTGGACTCAATTGTATGCTTTTTAAATGTTTTGGGGTCATTCGGTAATTATGACCTTTTGAGACTTTAGGTCCTTTCTTGAGCTAGGGAACTCGAATTTGAGTTCTGACACCTTCATTGCGTCTGATTCGATGAATGAGATTCAATTAGACTAACCACGTATTTTTCCGACCTCGTTTCGACCCCTATATCAACTTGTATACACTCACGTACAAAATATACTTTTGTGGGACCCATTACCCATGTCTTTGAAGACTTTTCCTTCTCTTTTGAACAAAATCATCAACATCTCTCTCACTTCCCTCATTTTCCACGTTTTGCCCCAAGAAAAGAAGGAAAGAAGCCAAGCTCCAAAACCTCCATTGAAGCTCCCAAGCCCCAAGCTCAAGACCCCTCTTTTTTGTATTTCTTTGCTTGGTAAGTGCATATTTGTGATCCTTGTGTTTATGTGACCTCTTTTATGCATCCATTTCTTGATTTATATGGTGGGTTTGTTGGGATTAGAATATGGCATGATTTGGAGGGTTTAGGACACATGATGGATAGATGCATCTCTATGGCTCTTGTTGCATTTATATGTATATTTGGGTGTGTTGAATGCTATTCTTTGGGTATTTACGGATTCCATAACTTGGTGGTTGAGATAGGAAGTTGGTGAATTTATGGTGATTGTGGGTTTTTGGAGACTTGATTGCATATTTGGTTTTTGGCTTTCATTGGTGACGATATGTGTTTATATGAAGGTCTTATGCATGAATGTTGAGTTTTGGCTTGGTTATGTGGTTGATCACTTGGACCCCTTCACCCCTAATTTGATATATGAATGTTATATGGTGTGGTAATGAGTATTGGATACTTTGGTGCCTACTTGTGGAGTTTTGAATGCTTTTGGGCTATTTTTGAATCCAACCTTTCTGGTTGGGGCCTTTTGTTCGCGTTTGTGTGTTTCGTTGAGAATTTGCGTATGAATCTTTGATCCCTCGATGCTTTGTGATGTCTTATATGTTCTGAATGAGTTTTGATGCTTATGTATGAATTTGGAAAAGTTTTGGAGTGATTAAGCTTGCTACCTTTGATGTTTGTTGGGTTGTGTGGGTTTTGGTCTTGTTTTAGCATTGCATTTCGTTGGATCAGGGGTCGTACGGCCACGTGGATTTTGTGCATTGATCGCGTGCGGCCGCGCGTAAAGTTCGAACTTGGGAAATTATTTGGCAGAAAATAACGCATGGCCGCGCGGTTTTTGAGCTTGAAGCTCGCACGGCTGCGGAAAAGTTCGACTTTTGGGGAAAAATAATACCGCACAGCCGTGAGATATTTACACTAAAACCTCGCACGGCCGCGCGGCATTGTTGCCCTTTCATGTATGTTTTATTTCGCCCTCTTTCTTGATTCGTTTGATTCCCTCGACTCTTTTATGACTTGTACACTTCTCTAACATGATTATATGTGTTAATTTGAATGTGTTCGAATTTAGTATGATTTTGAATCTGAATTTATGGGATATGATTCAATATGTGTTTATGATACGTTTATGCATCACACTGCATTCCATTGCATTCATATTTATTTAATATTTTAGTCTAAGTCTCGGGTTGTGTTTTTTTGTCTCAGCTCCACCTCCGGAAGTTAAAAAACCCGAGGTCTAGGTGTTCGTTGCTCACTCCGATCCGCTTCTATACGTTCTTTTACTTTAAGGTAAGGGTTAGGTTTGTATAGATGAATCCCTATGGCCTTATGTGCATTGATTTCGAATCCCGCATATGGTATATCGATATTATGTATAAATATGAGTGTTTATAATACGAGTTTGATTTGTGAACACCTTTGAGGTTTTATGAAAATGGTATAAGTATGAAGCATATATGAGCTTTGATTTGAATCACTTGTACGTTTCCATTTGATTCTAGCGAGTATGTCCTGAATGGTATGATTTTATGGTTTTGAGCCCTTAGATTATGGGTAAGGGAGACCCGGGACGACCATCGGGGTCGCCAGTTATGACCCCTGTGCACTTTCTTTTTGAGATATATGTACGGTTGTAAGATGTATTATCTTGAGCCCTCGGTGAATAACCAGGGAAGGCACAATGTGGGCTAGCTACCTCGTGTGTATATGAATCCCCATGGGTGAAAAGGGTTTGCTTCCTTAACACCAAGAAGTTGAGGTGGTTTGAATTATGGTTTAAGTTTTTATGAATCTATGAAGTTGGGGATGCCCGTTCTCGCCGGGCTTTATGTTTCTTCTGTTATGGTACTTGTAAAACGAGTTGGGATTCTTATGTATCTATATGTATCTTTTTTGGAAACGAATTTGGTTTGCAAAATCCCGACTCGATTCATGATAGGCCTCTATTTGAATCTATGTTGTGCTCTCTATATGTATTTACGTGGGTGTGCGATTAGCCCCCCTCACTCAGTCAAGTGGGTAGACTGACCCCTTTTCCCCTTCACTCTTTAGTTGCAGGTTCTCGAGTTAGGCGGAAGTCGTCTTGTTGTGTCTTACTTCCGAGTCTAGGTCGAGTTTTTCATACATTGTATCTTTTGAATACACTTGTTACGTTTTGGCATGTATTATGAATTGAATTATGTACGCCTTGATTACTTGTATCATTTCGGGCTTGTAGCCATTGTTTATATGCTAGCTCTATTTTTTTGGATCATGTGTTGCTTCCGCATGTTTGTTTTATTTGTTTTTGCACGCTCTGTTCGGTTTTAGCCCCACTTAGCCTAGTGTGTGCGTTTAGGTCTCCGTTCGCTTAGACTTGGGCTCATGTATGGACGTCCATTTCATATGTGAGTTTGGGTCTAGGTGCGAGGTATATGGATGGCCTACGCTTGGGCATCACATTCTTTACGTGGTATCAGAGCTCTCGGTTGCAAAACTGGAGCTCTAGTGTCGTGTCGGGTGAGTCTAGGTCGTTCGGCTTAGGACAATGTGGTTATGTGCATTTACGTGAGTTATTTGCCTTTATATCTTTATTGTGCACATGAACATGAGCTAACCAACACGCATATGTATTTGAATTGTTTGATCTTGTAGGATAATATGCCTCCACTTCGTCACCACCGCCGAGATAGGACTCCGGAGCCCCGACACCATCGGGACCGCTCTCTTCGACACGAGGATGATCTTTCACCTCCACCACCACCCCCACAATGTGATCCGAGGGATTTCATGGAGAGACTTGCCATATACCTTAACCAAAGGGCACAAGAACGTGTCAATGCTCAACTCGTCGGGAATAATAGTGGAGGTCTTCTTACTAATATTCTCCAGGAATTCAAGAATCAGAACCCACCGGTTTTCATGGGTGGGAATGATATTCAGGCGGAGGAGTGGTTAGTACAAATTTTGAGAATTTGGGAGCTATTCCTTATGGCTCGGTTGACAAGGCGAGATGCACCCTTACTATGGTGCAAGGATAAGCTTATGCTTGGTGGACTAGCACAAGGACTCGATTGGATGCCGTCGGGGAAGAAATAAATTGGGTGACATTCTCAAGAGAGTTTCAGAACAAGTACATCCCTATCACTACTAGAGATCGCCACCTACAAGAATTTATGAATTTGAAGCAAAGATCAAAGACGGTGACGGAATATATAAACGAGTATGAGTATCTCTCCCAATATGCTTCCAATATAGCCAACGATGATCATCACAAGGCTCTTCAATTTATTCAAGGCTTGAGGGAGGATATGCAAGATGCTCTCGAGGCGGTGGATATGGACACATGGGCCTTGGCTACGGATAAAGCTTTGCAGGTTGAGGACCGGGTCGTGGCAAGGAGGAAGGTTTCTTATTCCGATCAGGGATCAAGCTCGGTATATAAAAAGTTCGGGAAGAGGCCGGCACAATAAGCTTTACCACCGGCTAAACCACAACGAAAGCAACCCCCGATGCGGGACAAGCTCCACCCCTAGCATTATCAGTTCCCCCTCAGATTCAATGTCGTTATTGCAAGGGGAACTATGCTATTGAAAACTGTTTCAAGCTCCACAAGAAATGCTATGGTTGTAGAGCAACGGATCATATGGTAAGCCAATGCCCTAAGAATAGGAGGCAAGGACAAGACGAGGGAAATCAAAGGCCCGCAATTCAAGCTAGGGCATATGCACTCGGGCGCGAAGAAGAAAAAATTACCGATGTGGACCCGAACACCGTGATCGATGGTACTATAAGCATACATGACACTACATTTCATGCACTTTTCGATCCCAAGGCATCGCACTCTTTTATTTCTCGGGATCTTGCTTGCTCTTTGTGCTTGCCTATCACTTTAATTGTCCATAATTATGTGGTGAGTTCCCCACTCGGGGAAGTTTAATTACTTGCCGAGTGTATCAGGAGTGTTCGGTGAGCTTTGAGGGCCATATCTTTGTGGCTGAGCTAGTGGAGATGCCAATGCAGAGGTACGCGGTAATCCTAGGGATGAATTGGTTGTTTGAGCACCTGACTTTGACGGATTGTCGTGAGAAGAAAGTTTTGTTGGGTTCAGTGGTGTTCACAGGCGAAAGGTTGAAGGCGAGCCTTTTTATTTTGTTTGTTGAGGCAAGTAAATTGGTCTGGGACGGTGCGACAGGTTTTGTGGCCTATCTTTTGAACAAACCGAAGGACCAGGCCAAACTTGAGGAGACGGAGGTTGTGAAGGAGTTCGCCGATGTTTTCCCTGAGAATTTAAGTTCTTACCGCCTAACAGGGACATTGAGTTCGTAATAGACCTCTATCCCGAAGCAGAGCCATTTTTTAAGACTTCCTATAGGATGGCTCCTGCTGAGTTAAAGGAGTTGAAGTCACACCTCGATGAACTTCTTGCTTGCGGGTACATTTGCCCGAGCATTTCTCTGTGGGGTGCTCCTATTCTGTTTGTGAAGAAGAAAGATTGAACTTTGCGGATGTGCATTGATTACCGCGAGTTGAATCGGATGACCACGAAGAATAAATACCCTTTGCCTCACATCGAGGAGTTGTTTGATCTTCTACAAGGTTCCTGGGTTTACTCCAACTTAGATTTGAGGCAGGGTTACTATCAGTTGTGTATCCGGGAGGAAGATATACCAAAGATTGGGTTCAATACTCGGTATGGTCATTTCGAGTTCATGGTGATTCCTTTCGGGTTAATGAATGCCCCAGCTGTGTTTATGGACGTGATGCACCGAGTGTTCGGAACATATCTTGAAAAATTAGTGGTGATCTTTATAGACGATATCTTGATGTATTCGAGGTCTGCTGAAGAGCATGCACAGCACTTGAGAATCATCTTGGAAACTCTTAGAGAACACAAGCTGTATGCCAAATTCAGTAAGTGTGAGTTTTGGATCGACAGAGTCGTATTTTAGGGCCATATCATTTCAGGCAATGGAATCAAGATCGATCCATTCAAGATTGAAACCGTGCTTCATTGGGAATGGCCGAAGAATGCATCAGAGATTCGAAGTTTCCTGGGATTAGCGGGATATTATCGCAGGTTCGTTAAGGACTTCTCTAAGATTGCCACCCTGTTAACACAGTTAACTAAGAAAGATGTGCCATTTGAGTGGGATGACAAGTGCGAAGCCAATTTTCAGACTTTGAAGGTGAGATTGACTTCGGCACCGGTTCTTACCCTACCCAAGGGTACCGAGGGGTATGCAGTGTATACGGATTCTTCCAAAGAAGGACTTAGGTGTGTTCTAATGCAGAATGAAAAAGTGGTAGCCTATGCTTTGAGAAAGCTGAAGGAGCATGAGAAGAATTGCCCTATCCACGACTTAGAGTTGGCTGCCGTTGTGTTCGCATTGGTGAAGTGGCGACACTTTTTCTATGGCGCAATTTTTGAGGTCTTTACCGATCACCAAAGCCTCAAGTATCTCTTCTCTCAGAAAGATTTGAACGTGAGACAGAGGCGTTGGGTGGAGTTACTAGAGGATTACGATTGCAAGATCTAATACCACCCCGGTAAAGCCAACGTAGTCGCTGACACCTTGAGTAGAAAGGCAAGTGTGAATAATTTGGAAGTCGGGACTTCTAGTTCGAGTTTGTGTTCAGATTTGTTGTGGATGGGAACTTGGTTAGCGAATCTCATGGTCGTACCAGATTTTAAGAGATAGTTGTTGGAAGCTCAGTCTACGGATCCGGAGATTTAGAAATTAGTTATTCGTGCAAGACGTGATCTGAAATCGAGGTTCAAGATAGATGACACAGGTTTATTGAGATTTGGAGCAAGGGTATGTGTCCCGAAAGAGCTCAAACGAATTTTACTTGAGGAGGCACATCGCTCAGGGTACTCTATCCATCCGAGAGGTACCAAAATATACCGGGGTTTGAGAGAGAAATTTTGGTGTAATGGAATGAAAAGGGACGTCACGAACTTCGTAAAACGATGTCTAACATGCCAAAGGGTTAAGGCCGAACTTCAGAAACCGGGAGAAACCCTCCAACCACTTCCTATTCTCAAGTGTAAGTGGGAGCAAGTGACGATGGACTTTGTGTCCAGCTTGCCAAGAGTTAAAGGAGGATATGATGGAATATGGGTGATTGTTGATCGGTTCACAAAGTCGGCCCATTTTCTCAAGGTAAGAATGTCCGATAAGGTTCCTAAACTAGCCCAGTTGTATATTCGAGAGATTGTAGGGTTACATGGTGTTCAGGCTAGTATAGTTTCGGACAGGGATCCACTGTTTACCTGGATTTTCTGGCTGAATCTCCAGAAATAGTTAGACACGAAGCTCAAGTTTTGCACCGCCTTTCATCCTCAAACGGACGGGCAATTCGAGAGGTTGATTTATTACTTGGAAGATCTACTAAGGGCATGTGCTTTAGATTTCGGAAGTAAGTAGGACGAGTATCTACCTCTGATTGAATTTTCTTACAACAACAGCTACCAGGCTTCAATTAAGATGGCTCCATACGAGGCTCTCTATGGAAGAAAGTATCGATCTCCACTATTTTGGGATATTGAGGATTGGAAGTGGACTGAGGAGGATAAGTTGGAAAGATCCTAGCCTAAGGAGACTTTTGACGACATAATTGAGAAAGTTAAGAAGATCCAGCAAAGGATGAGAGCAGCTCAATCTCGTCAGAAGAGTTACTACAATAAGAGAAGGAGGCCATTAGAGTTTGAAGTCGGAGATAAGGTTTTTCTCAAAGCATCTCCGAGGAAGGGCTTCTCTCGAATTGGAAAAGGCGGAAAGCTTAGTCCGAGATTTCTTGGCCCCTTTGAGATCTTGGAAAGAATCGAGAAAACGACATATAGATTGGATCTGCCGCCAAGTTTAACTGGGATACACAACGTGTTTCATGTCTCACAACTCCACAAGTATTATCCCGATGCGACAACCATACTTCCCATTGAAGAAGTGCAGTTGGAACCGGATTTGACGATCATTAGGCACCCGGTGGCAATTCAAGACCGGAAGGTTCACGAGTTGAGAAACAAGAGAATCCCTTTGGTCAGAGTGCTTTAGCGAGATCAGAAGTCCAAAGAATCGACTTGAGAAATCAAGGAGAAGATGAGAGATTTGTATCCGGAGTCGTTTGAAGCCCCGAGCCAGACTTGAGGACAAGTCCTTTTCAAGGGGGGGAGATTGTGACACCCCGACTTTTTGCACATACAGGTTGGTGCCACGTGTGAGTTTAATTATT
>JBBMKE010417176.1:0-13085 GCA_037834125.1 Lippia alba | reverse complement strand
AAGCTTACACAGTCCCTTAGCTCTATATATACAAAGTCAAAGTATTCAACCAATAAATAACTGACACGTGGAATATGTGACAGCTAGCATAAACTGCCTAACAACTCAAAGCTCAATAGCACGTTTGTGTAAGAAGGAAGTTGGGAAAGACAACTGTCATGTAGACTTTAAACAAATTACAAAACGCCCCCCTCAAGGTGGATGGAAGATATTCTTCACAGCCAGCTTGATCAATAGTTTCTGGAGCTGAGGTGCTGGAAGGGACTTGGTGAAGATGTCTGCCAATTGGTGCATTGTACGAACAGGAAGCAACTTGATGAAGCCAGTGGAAACTTTGTCACGTACAAAGTGGCAATCTACCTCTATGTGTTTAGTGCGTTCATGGAAGAGAGGATTTTCAGCCAAGTGTACTGCAGCCAGATTATCACAGTACAATGAAATGGGACCTGGAATATGGACTTGGAAGTCCTTGAGTAACTGGGCAATCCAGACTAACTCACTGCATGCAACAGCCAAAGCTCTGTATTCAGCCTCAGCAGAAGACCTGTAAACAATGGACTGTTTCTTTGATTTCCATGAAATCAAGGCATTACCAAGAAACATACAAAAACCAGAAGTTGACCTTCTTGTGTCCTGACAAGAGGCCCAATCTGCATCAACAAAGGCACTCAACTTGAGATCATTTTGTGAAGGGAAGAAAAGTCCTTGACCTGCTGTTCCTTTAAGATATTTCAGGAGATGATGTACGGCATCAAGACGAGGAGTTCTTGGCTTGGAGACATATTGGCTAAGTTTGTTAACTGAAAAACAAATGTCTGGTCTGGATAGGGTAAGGTACATCAACTTGCCAATTAATTTCCTGTAAATGGAAGTGTCAGAAAGAAGGTCTCCATCAAATGAATTCAATTTAATGTTAGGATCCATTGAAGTGATTGAAGGCTTAGCAGTTAGATAGCCAGTACCTTCTAAGAACTGGAGAGTGTATTTTCTCTGACTCAACACTATCCCTTGTTGTGACCTAGCAATTTCCAATCCAAGAAATAATTTTAAAGGACCAAGGTCTTTAAGCTTGAATTGGGAATGAAGAAAGGTCTTCAAAGCAGCAATCAAAGAGGGATCAGGGCCTGTGATGATAATATCATCAATATAGACCAATAAAGCAATGAAATTAGCACCTGCATCTTTAGTGAATAAGGAGTAATCTGCCTTAGATTGTGTGAAACCATAAGTGATCAAGGATGCTGAAAATTTGGCATACCACTGCCTAGAAGCCTGTCTAAGACCATAAATGCTCTTATGCAACTTACAAACAAGCTTGCCATCAGAAGGAACAACCATAGGAGGAAAGGAGTATCCTTGAGGTAAATCCATATACACTTCCTCAAACAAGTCTCCATTGAGGAAGGCATTATTGACATCCAGTTGTGCAAGGTCCCAGCCATGTGCACTTGCTAAGGCCAATAAAGTCTTGACTGTAGCCAACTTTGCAACTGGGGAATAAGTATCCATGAAGTCAATGCCTTCCAACTGACTATACCCCTTAGCAACCAATCTGGCCTTATGCCTATCTAATGAACCATCAGAATTAAACTTGGTTCTAAATACCCATTTGCAGCCTATAGAATGATGGTTGGAAGGAAGAGGAACAACTGACCAAGTATTGTTTTGTTCCATTGCCAACAATTCAGCTTGCATACCTTGTCTCCACTCAGGATAAAGTGATGCTTCCTTATAAGACTGAGGCTCAATGTGAGAAGAAATAGTTAGACAAAACTGCTTATATTGAGGAGACAACTTGGCATAAGAGAGATAGTCAGAAATGGGATATTTAACTGCTTGGGATGGCTGAGAGTGACCAGTCAGTAGATTACAGTGAAAATCTTTCAAATAGGAAGGAGATTTAACAACTCTGGTGGACCTTCTCAGTGGAATTGTAGTGACTGAGTTATCAGGAATGACAGGGTCACCTGGTGAAAGAGATTGTGAAGATAAAGGCACTGCAGTAGGCAAGTTGTCATCAAAAAATGGATCCAAGGGAAAAGGTGAGGAATCTGTGGGATCTGCGATAAAGGGAAATATATCTTCATGGAAAACAACATCTCTAGAAATAAAAATCTCCTGTGTAGATAAGTCCAGCAACTTGTATCCCTTTACCCCTGTAGGATACCCCAGAAAAACAGACTTTCTAGCCCTTGGTGTGAATTTATGCCTGTGAGATGGCAAAGTTGAAGCAAAAGCCAAGCACCCAAAACATCTAAGACTAGCGAAGTCAAAATCTGACTTGTAAAGGAGCTGGAATGGAGACTGATGATTGAGATGTATAGAAAGGGTTCTATTGATAAAAAATACAGCAGTAAGGATGCAATCAGTTGAGTATTTCAAAGGAATTTGAGACTGAAAATGCAATGCTCTAGCCACATTCAACAAATGTTGATGCTTTCTTTCCACAACTGAGTTTTGCTGAGGCCTTTCCACACAAGAAAATTGATGCATGATTCCATGTTGTTTGAAATACTCAGTGAAAGACAATTCAGGTGCATTGTCTGATCTAAATCACTTGATTGTGGTATGAAATTGAGTTTGTATGAAAGTAACAAACTGAGGAATCTCTGTAAACACATCATACTTGGATTTGAGAAGAAAAATCCATGTAAATCTAGTATGATCATCTACTAGAGTCAAGAAATACTTGAAAGGATTGCTAGGAGCCTGACCAAAAGGTCCCCAAACATCAGCATGCACAAGATCAAAGGCAGTAGATGATTTGTGTTGATTACAATGAAAGGGAAGTCTTTTCTGTTTTGCTAAAGGACAAACAGTACATGGAAAAGATGAATTTTCAACAGTTTTGATTTCTAAAACAAATTTCAATTGCTCCAATACAGATATGAGAACATGGCCTAATCTAGAATGCCATGTGGAACTAGATACAATATTGACAAAAGTGGATTTGTTACAAGAAGACAAACTTGTGTCTAAGATGTATAAGCCATCTTGAAGCTCAACCTTGCCAATCATCTCCCTCAAGGTTGAATCCTGAATGAAACATTTGTCAGATTGAAAAGAAATTGACAAATTAGAATGATGAAGTAGCTGGCTCACAGAGATGAGATTGAAATGAAATTGAGGAATCAAATACACATCAAAGAGTGTAACTGATGGATGGATGGACACTGATCCCTTGTGCTTAACTTGGAATACAGAACCATCAGGCAAAACAACATTGGAATCATTCACAGTCTCAATATTGAACAACAAGGATTTATCACAAACGATATGCCGGCTGGCACCAGAATCTAAGATCCACTTAAACCTATGTTGAGGTGAAGATATGGAAGCAGAAAGGGATATACCTATCACTGCTTGGGAATGCCCTTTAGATTCAGAATCAACATCAGATGGTGTAATCTGCAACTGAGAAGAGAGCATGGATAACAGAGATTGATACTGAGTCTCTGAGAGGGAATTCAGAAAAGCATTGGAACCATGAGATTGGGAATCAGAAGCATGCTGGGAATCAGGAGCTGGAGATGCAGTCACTTGTGCCACCTGATTCCCAATAGTAGGTTGATGAATTGAAGTGGATTTGGTCCTGTACTCCGAGAAGTATCCAGGGGGATAACCATGGATCTCATAGCAACGATCCACCGAGTGGTTATTACGGCGACAATGCGAACACTCCAGTTTCCCACGCCCCCTGCCGTTGTATGAACCACGGCCAGTAGATCTTTCGGAAGAGCGAGAGGCAACACCGCGAGAGAAAGAAGAAGATGAAGGCCTATTTTTCACTGCAAACGCCATTGGAGCCACAGATGAGGAAGATGAAGAAGCTAACTCTCGTTGACGTTCCTCTTGCAACACTAGGGCAAAAACTTTGCTGATGGAAGACAATGGATCCATCATGAGAACGTGGCTGCGGATAGAGGCATAAGAATCATTCAAGCCAAGCAGGAAGGCCATAACGTACTCTGAATGATAAAACTTGCACAAATCACTAACGCCTTTACAGGAACACAAATTGCAAGTGCAGACAGGCCTATAAAGCAACAATTCTTCCCAGACAACCTTCAATTTGGTGAAGTAGATGCTCACAGGAGATGAATCCTGACGCGTAGAGAGAAGCGCCTGCCTCAATTGAAAAATCCGCGGACCGTTGGACGGTTGAAATCGATCGCGGAGATCAAGCCAAATATCGCGAGAAATGTCGGAGAATAGAATGCTGGATGCGATTTCCTTGGACACTGAGTGAATTATCCAGGAGATAACAACGTGATTGTTGCGAATCCAGGAATTCCGACGAGATTCCGGCTCAGTAGCCGCCTGAGCTGTGAGAGATCCGTCAATGAAACCCTGTTTATTCTTCGCCGACAACGCGATGATCATGGAGCAGCTCCAAGTGTGGTAATTCTCGCCGGTGAGATATGGAGTAACCAGTCCGGAGCTGAAATTCTCGGAAGGAGAGAGAAAATAGGGATCATCTGAAGAAGATGAAGAAGAACTACCGCCGGAAGCCATGGGGTACTCGGAGAGATCAATACAGAAGTACAGGATGAAAAATAAACGGCAAACACACCGCCGGAAAAAGAGATACGGTCACCGAAAAAGGTGCCTGAGATCAAACGGAAAACGCAATGTTCACTGATAACATCTTAGAAACTCAAACGTGAAGGAAAATTATTGTAGTTTCATTATTCCAGATCTGGAAAGCTTACACAGTCCCTTAGCTCTATATATACAAAGTCAAAGTATTCAACCAATAAATAACTGACACGTGGAATATGGACAGCTAGCATAAGCTGCCTAACAACTCAAAGCTCAATAGCACGTGTGTGTGAGAAGGAAGTTGGGAAAGACAACTGTCATGCAGACTTTAAACAAATTATAAAAATATTTTTTAAAATTATACAAATCACTCTATAATGGTAAACCGCCCTCACGTTGCATTGCATCGTAATTGTTACCAACTCTCAAATATCTATATTTTTAAAACTGAATATGAGGTCGAACAAATAGTCATACTGATGATCGAGTTGATAGATTCAACTACCGATTCGACCAGTATGACAGTAATAATATATGTTAACTATACTAAATATTCTGGCGATTTTTTTCCCTCCCGAAATTGATCAACAAGATCGTTGAGATATTAACAAGATCCTTACCTCATATATATCAATGAAAACAAGTTATATTCAAACCAAGCATCAAATAAAACAATCATACACCAGTGCCTCAAAAAAAAAAATGAGACAAGAACGATCTCGAGTCTTTAAAATTTTTGTTGCCTAATTTTGTTAAGCATTAATATTTGAAATGATTAAATTATTAATAGAAATAATTGAACACAAACCTACTTTTTACACATTTTTTACTTTTTATTAGCGTAAATTTCATCATTACACTTAATTTGCGAATAAAAAGTTATTATTATTTAAATATTTTAAAAGTAATTTTTGATGCGTCCAAAAAATTACACCACAGTGTCAAACTATGAGAATTAGAATATTTGTGAAAATAATTATTAAAGACGTAAAACCTCTAAGAATGATAATTAACGGAGAAAAGGCCTGCAAAACGAAGATTGATATATGCACGTTCTAAAATAATAATAACACGAGTAAGATCGATAAATAGATTAAAAAACGAAAGGAAAAGACTATGTTCTTAGCCAAAGCAAACTTCTAAAGATCCAGAGATTGATAGAGAAGGAGAGTATTTTAGAGAGAGAGAGAAAGAGAAGAATTCTGTATATTACTCGAGCAACCAAAGCAGATTTCTAATGATCTAGAGATTGATAGAGAGGGCGAGTATTTTAGAGAGAGAGAAGAATTCTGTATATTACTCGAGCAACTGATATTTATACAAGCCTTATTTGAAATCTCCTAATTTGTTGAGATTCTTCCCTATTTTTGGGGGGTTATGGAGTAGTTGAGAGAAAGTCTCTCTCAAGTCTCAAGTATATGTTGCATGTGTTGCATGACATTAAAGAAGTGTTAGCAAACTCTACTTTATAACTAGAAGCAGAAGTAAAAGCTAAGTGTTTGGGAAAAAAAAGTGATTAGAAGAAAAACAATCAAGTTGAGTGTTTGTAGAGAAAAATTGATAATCACTTTTAATTTTTATAAATTTATTAATTTATCTTGAAATATTTTAGAATATTTTAGAGTACTATTATAATATGATTAAGTATTATATTAATATATAACTTATAATAAATTATTATAATTTTGTATAACATTATTTATAATTAATCATACATGAAATTATTCTATATATACTTTTATTTATAAAACTTAAGAAAAGAGAAAATATTTATTTTGTAATTTTAAATTTTTTTAGGTATTAAATTTTCTGAAATTACAAAATTTTGATTGTAGGAGAAAAGAAAAAGATTCAACGAGTTGGGGAAAAAAATGAACATATAAACATTAGAGTTGTATTTGTATATGAAAAGGTTAATTAGAAATATTAATATTTTAATAAGGATATTATTATCAAAATAAAATTTTAAATGAATTTAAAAAACCGTGTAACAGCCCTGATCAGGGCCTGGCCGTAAACGGTAAGTTAAGGGCAATGTGAAAACGTTTATAAAACTTGATCCGTATTTAAAATTTTGCATGCATCACATTCTTATATGAATTATGTGCTCTTATGTGTTTTCTTTAGGTATTTTAGAAAGGGAATTTTTTGTTACATCTCAAAGTTACTATTCATTTTCCGAACTTATGTCATCTCATTTTCATCAATGAAATCCTAAAGGATCAAATTTCTTGTTTTTCAATCGTCCCACCTCGTTTTCCAATCTCCGAAACATTTTCTTTAATTTTAAAATAATTTAAAGTTTTATTTTTTAAAAATTATTATTCATTGTTAAAATGAACTTTTTATCGGTACATATTTTACCCCTCAATATTCTACTCAAAATGTTCCTTGATTTATTTCATGATTTTTGGTATCTTTTTTGATACTTAATTCAACCTCTAGCTCAAGTTATAAACGATAACAAATTAAAAATGCGACTACTATTCATCTTACGAATGCAACTTTCAAACCGGTAATATTTTGATACCCAATATTGGGCTTAAAATGATCCTCTATTTATTTTATGATTTTTGAAAACTTTTTGAATTTTAAAATCACACCCGAGTTTCGTTTATAATCAAAATACCTTTAAGAACAAAGTTACTATTCACTTCAATATTTGGAACTTTTAAACCGTATGTCCGATTTTGAAATATGAGTAATTGTTTCGAAGGTAATTTTATTTACCAGACGTTAGACACTTTTTCTGTTTTCGAAACTCGACGTTTGGATGCAAAATTACCTAAAAACCCTTTTTCAATCAATTTTTATTTACTTTTCAGATAATACAAATATTTTTACCATATTTCTTTTGGACCCTGCGTTTCCCTCGAGATATCTTCTTTTTACTTTGACCCCAATTCTCAACTATAAATAAGTGGAGTTAAGACAGAGACTTGAGATTCTCAGAACGTTGCTTAATCCCTATCTTTTACCTATCTACTATCTAATACTAGGTGAGGTTAAATTAATTTTCAACTGGAACCATGAATCTTTATAAATATATGTCAAAGGTTTTTCCAAAACTAAACCTTTTCCATTCCAGGAACTTTTCTCTCAAAGAAACTAATGGTATTGATTACATGTGTGTAAGTTACTTGAATCTTTAGCAAGCAATTATATGGACTTACATGATGGGCCCGACGATTTTGGTTAAGTAGTAGACCAGGAGGCGAGCGCTACTATGGTACCACCCGTTACCAAAACCTTGATGATGAATTAATCAGAGGTTGGTTATCTCACATCACTGTTGGGAGAGGGGTGACTTCCTCCCACTTACATGGTTAAGTCACCGCGGGGTAGCTCCTTGGACGCGACAACCAGAGTAAAGGATGGTGCATGTGTTTGATAAGGGTGTTGGGATTGTAACCGGTTCTAACCCCTTTTCATGTAAATATTTTCGGGGGTAAAAAGGGATGAAAGAATGCCTTGCTTGCAGGCATTAAAAGTTTTTCATGAATTGGTTCATACTTTTTAGAAAATATTCCCTAAACCCTTTCCCTTTTTATAAACATGTTTGAACCAAAAACTAGTTATATGTGTGCTTGATGTACTTAGATTATTTTTCTAAAATAAAGTTTTCAAGAAGAAAACCTTAAGGAATTCAAGTAATTGCCTTTAATTTTAAATTGTACCTCACTTAGTCCTTTTGACTAATACCTCTACCCTTTTTCTGACCTCATGGTTTTAGTTATTGCAGCCAGACGCTTCCTAAAGGTATCTTGAAGTTTTCGGAAGTCTTTTATTTCAAGTCAAGATTATATTTCCCTGTGGTCATACTATCTTAATTAATGCCTATTTTAATATTATGAATAATGATATTCGAACTTTGATCATGAGTAGATTATGTGGTACTAATGTTTACCTTTGATTTATAAAATAAATGGTTGCCTTTAATTGTGCATATGCTTGTTGCATTCATTTTTAAAAATTTTAAATTTTCATGTCTTCCGCTGAAATTTTATATTATAAACTCTGATTATAGTTATAAGTATAGTTCGTTTGGCGAGGTATTTTTTAAGTATTAGGTTTCCTAGCTACTTTGGTTATACATCGGTGCGGGGCTGTGGTGTTTGGGGCGCCACAAACCGTATAAGTAGAAGCAGAATCCAAAAGCATGCCCTAGGTTGTTCCTGAATTCTGGCTTATTTCTGCTTAAAATCAGAAGTTAGTTTTCCAAACACTCCAAAACTACTGAAAATAAACACTTATCTCATAAGTGCTTATTTTTAGAGTTTGCAAACAACCTCTAAGCCTAAATTTTAGTCTAACAAAGACGTGGGACAGTTCCAAAATCGTGTAGAAACTATCTTGACCGAAATTCATGGGCTAAAAGTTGGTAAAAACCTTATTTTTGATTGAATTATTTATGTTATCGAAATATTCGTTCACATTCAACCAATTATCTCTTTTTATCCGTCTTTTGATGTGCAGGTTATTGATCGATTTTCTATTATGTGTTTTTTGAAAACCAGCCACAGCTGCTAACACTACACCGACTCAGCAACAACTAAATCCGAAATAAACGCAGGCCGAAGCCGCACTTCTAGCTAACTTGTGGGCTATAATATTAGCACCACGTTTAATAGATGAAAGACGAACATCCACCAAGGCATCCATGATCTCGTAGATGTCTGAAAAGATATGACCCGTGGGAGAAAGGTCATCGATTCTATTCTGAATACTATGTATCACATTTGAGTTGTCTCCTTCAATGACGACTCTTTGCCACCCAAAATCCCAATAGTGAGGGGCATAAATAAATATATCACATGCACATGCAATTCATAACTTCGAGTAAGTTTTTATGAAATAATCAAAGTGGATAATTTTAGAAGAGATCTCGCTCGGAATTACGAATATTCAATTCAATCGTTAATTTTCATAATCGTTACGTGACCTGGCGAGTGGGTAATTCTCCAACCTTACTCCAATAGTATGTGTGCAAAATTTATTGAATCAGGCATTCGTAATCGTAATAGTAATCGTAATCGTAATGTGACATAAAACATTTTCCATCCTTCTTCCCCCAGTTTTGGAGAACAAGCTAGGTAGGCTTGAACTCCACGTTGGTCCGTATTGACTCGGGAGTTCATGAATCCTACTCGCTCCTTCGATGGTAAGGACCACCAGCTAAAGAATACCCCACCTTCCGACTATCCAAGTCACGTGAAGGCATTCTTAAGTGGTACTATGTGTAAGATAAGCTACCCGACGACCCAACACCGTTCCGGACTCATCCACACATTTCCTCGGCACCCAATAATACTTGAATAATCTGGCCAAAATATTTTCGTGAAAACATATGAAAAACATTTGCGTTCAAGAAACCATTTTAGAAATAATACCTATAAATTTACATTTTGGCCAAATTCAAGTCACGCGAAGTATTAGGGTCAATTAATAGAAATAAAACCTCACCTTGACAAAACAAAGCAAGAGTAGAAAGCTAAGGACCCGATTCCACGTACTCGAGATCGACCTCTGTGAAAAGACACAAGTGTATACAAGCCTTAAACTCCAATGAACCAAATATGACGCTCGGTAAATGTTACGTATGCATGAGATGTGATACATACTCAAAATAATTCAATTTAATCACTTAAAAGCACCAAAAAAGTAAACTCATGCATACAAATATCATACAATAAAATTAAAGCTGGAAGGTAATAATTAACATGCGTAAAAGACATATAAAAACATTTAGGGAGTGAATGAATCGAACCGAAAAGTCAAAAAATCATTCTTCTCACATTGGCCCACTAAACGACCATTTGGTGTTTTAGTTCAAATTCCAAACGGCTGTGTGAAAACTGTCTGTAACGATTTTTCACTTCCCAAACGCCCGTTTAAGATTTTAGTTAAAACTCCAAACGGGCGTGTAGAAAGCTACTGCCTGAAAATTTTAGCTTCCAAACGGCCGTTTGCAAAAACAACTAGAAAACTAAACAGCCATTCAAAAAGCTATTGCCTCAAATTTACACTCCAAACAGGCATTTGCAAAACATGTAGAAAATCCAAATGCCCTTTCAAAATGCTTCTGCATTAGGTCTGGGGCTCCAAACAGGCGTTTACAAAAATAATGTAAAATCCAAAAGCCTGTTTGTGCGACACAATTTTGAAAATACCGCACAGCCAAATGGCCGTTCCCGTTTCGACTGCGATTTCTGGGCAGATTCGAGCAAAAACAGGGCAGTCCCATTTCTTTACGCCCAACACCAAAATATGATTATTTACACTCTATAAAACACTCAAGGAACAACATAAACACTTCATTCATGCATGAAAGCAACTAAGCAAGTTTCAAAATCAAGAACCCAATTCAAACTTCAATTAAATTCACTCATATATGCATATACACATTAATGCTCCAACAACTAACCAACTCATGCATTAATAACATCATATCAACATATATAAGCACTAAATCAAGCATCAATTCATGGATTAATAATCAAACTCAACAAACCCTTACTATTTATTTTGCAAGAATTTGAATTCATACCTTAAAATGAATGAAAATGTAAGAATGAGATGAAGGTGATGATGGAGATGCAATCCTTGGTGCTTGATGCTAAATTTCCCAAATTTTCCTAGCTTGGTTGATGCTTGTATGAAAAAATGGAGATGGAGGAAATTGAGGGTTTGCTCTTGCTCTTGAATGTGAAAATGAGGAATGAAGAGGTATGGGTAAAGTGATGGAGTTGGTGATGAAAGTATGGTGTAAAGTGTATATATGTATATATGATATGTTGTATATAGTTTGTGTTGGGAGATATATTGTGTAAGTATATGTTTGTATGTAATAATGGAGAATTTGAATTATATATATGTATGAAATGCATGAAATATGTTTATGTAGGAAATATGAGAAATGTAATGTATGAATTTATGAAATATTATAAGTATATAATATAAGTATAGATTTTGAAATGTAATGTTTATGAAATGAAACTATATACTAAATGTTATGAAATGAAATTAAATGATATGAATGAAGAGCTAAGTTAAATAAACGGAATTACATAAAAATACTTAGTCATATAATTCACATAATTCACATAAGTATTGTTGCTTTGAGCCCTGTGAGGTGTAGATGTTGGCCCTGTGTGGCGTAGGATTCGTATTTGGCCCTGTGCGGCATTTGATGACTTTATGGTTGTTATGAAATCGCTTCCGCTACTTTATGTTCATGTATGTTGTTTAATTTACTTCCGCGCACTCTGTTTGTTTCTACGTCTTCTAGTCCGCCTAGCTTAGCTTGTGTGTTTGTCCTCGTTCGCCGTGGTTTGAATTCAGGCTTGGGCACCATTCCTCGACTGAGTTTGGATCACGGTGCGAGGGATGTGGCATCTACTTTGGGTGTTACAGGATTTTAGCTTAGAAAAGGTGAACACGGTAGATCATTGGTCCTACCCTAAATTACAAAATCCTAAAACAACTCGGACGAAATGACCCAAGCCAAGCGCCGTGATTCAAGGTTCGTGGACGCAACAATGAAACGGCTTAATCTCCAATTCCTGTCAATTCTCGTTTGTACAACTCCACAACCTAACTTTTTGTCAAAACACATCACCTAATTATATATTACGACATGTCCGGTAGAATCTCATCTTCATAAACAAAGAGGGCTAAATAATAAAGCAACAAAAAAAAATTTTGTTTTTCAAATAATTACATACACTACTAGAAAAATGCTTTGTAGCAACGGATTTAGCAACGAATTTTGGCCTAATTAGCAACGGATTAGGCTTTAGCAACGGATTTAGCAACAAAAATTTTTCGTTGCTATAACACTCGTGGCTAATCTATACCAACGGATTTAGCAACGAAATTAACAACAAATTTATAGCAATGGATTTAGCAACGAAATTAGCAACAAATTTATAGCAATGGATTTAGCAACAAATTACTACCACAGAAATTAGCAACGAATTTTTTAGTAACAGATTTAGCAATGAATTTTCCGTTGCAAATTAACTGATGATTAATTAATTTTTTGTTTTTTTTTGCAACAGAATTTTCGTTGCAAATTAACTGATGATTAATTAATTTTTTGTTTTTTTTCCAACGGAATTTTCGTTGCAAAATCCGTTGTAAAAAGTAAAAGTTCAATTTAATAAATTAAAAATTTATTTGTGAGGCTCCGAGCCCCCCAGCCACTTCCGGTCCGATCCCCCACCATTGGCGCACCACCCTACCCAACTGAGCTAGCCCAAGTTGGCTCATTAAATATTCCGTATGATTCGCGCAATGCGGGGTTCGAACCTGGGTCTCCCAGGTTACAAGGTTGGACTCCCAACCAACTTGGCTACCTTCATTGTTGTTATAAGTAGGCCTTTTTTTATATATAACAACAATACCATATACATACCTTAATTTATTAAGTACTTATTATATTAAGTTTAAATATAATTATTTTTCAAATATAATTTTATATTAAAATAAATAATTGTATTAAGAATTGTTAAAAATATACACTTCTGTGTTTTAATTATAAT
>JBBMKE010417157.1:0-11173 GCA_037834125.1 Lippia alba | reverse complement strand
GCAAATAAATAATTAATGCACACAAAGAATTCAACACGTGGCGCCGTTTCGGTCGATCGGAGAACCGGGGTGTCACAAAGGAATTCGCCGGTTTCTCAGCTCCTGAAACTTCTTATCCAAAATCATAACCGGCTTCTGCACGAAGGTCAAATCCAATTCAACCTCGGCTTCTTCAAGAGGAAGAATATCGGGATAATACTTCCTTAATTGTGACACGTGGAAAACATTTGTATCCCGGTTAATCTTGGAGGTAAGTCCAATCTATAGGCCACTTCTCCGACTCTTTCCAAAATCTCAAAAGGCCCTAAGAACCTCGGACTTAACTTTCCTCCTTGTCCAATTCTCGCAATTCCTTTGCAAGGAGACGCTTTCAGAAATACACGATTGCCCACTTCAAACTCTAAATCCTTTCTTCGGCGATTCGCATAACTTTTCTGTCGATCTTGGGCTGCTTTCAAGCATTGCTTAATTATCTGAACCTTCTCGACTGCATCTTGAGTCACTTCTGAAAGCTTAGGCCTTCTCACACCCCTTTTTACACCTTCTTGTTTCGTCCATCTCCACTCCTCAAGATCGAAGAACAAAGGTGAACGACACTTACGACCATACAGAATCTCATAAGGGGCGGTCTCTATCGCAGCTTGGTAACTGTTGTTGTAGGAAAACTCGATCAAATGAAGATACTCATCCCACTTCGACTAAAAATCTAACACACAAGCCCGAAGCATATCCTCTAGATACTGAATCAGTCTCTCAGATTGTCCATCGGTCTGAGGATGAAAAGCCGTACTGAAATTGAGTTTAGAACCCAAATCCTGCTGAAGTTCTCACCATAACTTAGAGGTAAACCTCGGATCCCTGTCAAAAACTATACTTAAAGGTACCCCGTGAAGTCTGACAACCTCTCTGCAATACCTATCGGTAAGCTTCTTCACACTATCTGATATCTGAACTACAAGAAAGTGAGCTGACTTGGAGAATCGGTCCACTATCACCCAAATTCCATCAACTCCTCCTTTATCCTTAGGCAAACCCGTCACAAAATCCATAGTAACCTACTACCATTTTCATTCTGGGATCGGTAAAGGTTGCAACAAACCTCCAAGTTTCTAATACTCGGCCTTCACCAACTGGCAAGTTTTGCAATGCTTCTGTAACGCCCCAAATTCTCATCCGTACAGGTATAGCTTATGTGCTCGTAATTGCGTATTTTGTTATTTATTTTGTATTATTCTAACCCCTTCTTGAGTTTTGTATTACTTGATTGAATTTGAAATCAATATGTGAATTATATGCGCGTGAACCGTATGATTGTTTGCCGAAACCTTATGTGCTTAATTCGTAAATTCGTGAAATTTGAGTATGTGCTACTTTTATGTGTTATGATCTCATATATGTGCTCGGTATGTGTTTTGGGCCTCGTTGAACCCTCGAAACCAACCCGGAACCCAAACATACCACTTAACCCTCCTAGAAGACCCTACCCACTTCCATGACCCATAACTCTCTCCTCACTCACTCAAATGGACCCAAGTTTGGACCCACTTTTCCCTCACATAATACCCTATCAGTCATGATCCATTTCATTCAATTAAAACACTCACCCCTCCTCCAAGGCTGAAGAAACCGAGCCCCAAGTGAAGAGAGAAAGGATTTGGCACTATTCATTGTCTTCCTCATTTGATCACCACCTTCACCCCTGGTTCTCTTGCTTATGTGAGTTTGGATTCTTTTATGGCATCTTTCACTCTTTCTTTTAAGCTATCTTATGCATGCTAAGCTTGAGTTTTCATTGAGAGATGACTATATGTGCATAAATGAGAGTTTAGGCCATTTTGTGTGATCTTGCATGAATCTTGGTGTTTCCTTAAGTTTCTTATGTGGGAATTGATCACTTGAACTTCCTTATCACTTCTATGGAATGCTTGCATGAGGTAGTTTTGTATTTATTGAGTTTCCATTAATGCATACTGGATTGAAGTTTGGAGAATGTGATCATTTTCTTCTTGCTAGCATGATTGAGCCTTGGAACACTTTGAGCATGCTTTGATATTGATTCTTGAGAGTTTTAGTGACTATAACTTATTTTATATGTTGTATATTTGATTTGGTGGCTTCATGCTCGTTGCAGCACTTCATTTTTGCTAAAACAGGGGTCGCACGGACGCGTGGATTTTGTGAAGAAATAGCACGCGGTCGCGCGAAAAGTTTGACTTCTGAAAATATTTTGAAAAATTAACCGCACGGCCGCGCAGATTTGTAAAGGAAAAAATGCACGGCCACGCGGAAAGTTCGAGCTGGGGAGAAAATAATACCGCACGGCCGCGCGGTATTTACACTAAAACCGCATGCGGCATTGTTGCCTCATGGTTACCTGTTTGCTTCGTTTTCGTTCGTGTTTCGCATGATTTCCTCGATTCTTTTATGACTTAATTGATTTAAATATATGTTGAATTGTATGTCTTGAGTGCTAATGGAGGTGTTTGACTCATGTTGAATTATTTTAGCTTTAATTGTTATAATTTACGTTTCATGTACGTATGTTGCGTTTCATGCATGATTTGGGATTCGAATGACGTGATTGGCGCGTGAATTGAACGTAAATTAATCGAGAATGAATGGGAATGTTTGAGAATGATATGTGATTGCATTTACATGACTCCATATGCATCTCATGATATTTTAATGACGTTTCCGTGTGTCATACTTGGTCCTCATGCGTTTCACTTCACTTTCTTTGCACAGATACTAGTCTTCTTGGTAGCGAGGGCGAGTTCTAGCTCCTTGTTACCTTTCTTCTTTTGGCGTGAGGTGGGTTTCCCTTCTATTATGTAAAACGACCCAATATAACCTCTTATGTGTAAGTTTTAAGCCAAAATCTATATATATAGTTATTGAGTCGTTTTTATGTAAATGTTTTCAAATGTAAGCCCTTTTCTTAATTAAACCTACCGATTGTTTGGCGAGAATTGCATGATTGTTCACGGGGCCCAGGAACTTAGTGTGTGAGGCTATTTGAGAAATCAAGGGCTGACGGTAGTTCTCTCACACTAGTTCCAACCATTTACGGCGAAACGGACTTCGTTGGGGAGGTTTCAGTGAAGAAACGCTAACCGGGCTTTTGGGGATTCATGTACCCCACTAGCCTCATTGATTGGATGGCTCGGTCTTGTAAACCCGTCCATCACCCGGAGAAGGAGGAACGTGCGGGAAGGTCGGTACACGGATTGCCCAAACGTATATTGAAATTGATTGATTGTGCACGAAAGATAAACTTTGCATGAAAACGCATGAATGATTGATTAATGAATACACATGAGGAGCAGGATGGAGATTGTACAGGCCCACTCGCCGGGCCATGATTGACCAGTATTAAATGAAATTGAATGTTATAATCCCGTGGATGCTTTCTTTCTTTCCCACTTGGGAAATTGCTCAAAACCTCAATTGGGATTATAACTTGCATGAACGTGTTTAAATTCCGTAATATTATATCTTATACCCTGTTTTTATACCCACAAATTCCTTTTGGATTGAACCCGATTTTGTTTCAGTTTTTTGCTTGCAGGTGTGCGTTCGTACTAGGTGGGGATATAAGTCTAGGAGTCTTGCATACGTGTCTAGCATGTGGCTTATTTTGGTCGCACACACTCATGATATTGTAGCATTTTGGATTATGTATCTTTTATGTTCGAACGCATTTACTTTTCTTGAGGCTGTGAAGGTCGTGCCTATGTGAATATTGTATTTTGGAGCTTGTAGCTTGTTGTGATTATGATATGGTTATGCTTCCACTTTTACCTTGCTTGACTTTGCTTCTTCTGATAGTTGGTTATTAATTGGTTCAAAGGTTAGCCAGCCTAGCATAGCGAGTGAGTGTGTGTGAATCCCCGTTCGCCGTGATTCGGATTCGGGCATGGACTTTCATTTCATGACCGGGTCGGGGTCTCGGTGTGGTGGATGTGACACCATGCGTTCGGGTGTTACATCCTTTGTTGGTATCAGAGCCTAGGGTTGCAAAACCTGGCTCTAGCGTCGTGTGGATCGGTCTAGGTCTCACGGCTTAGGATTAAATGACAATGTAATTGCAATTGTTGCATTTATATGCTTCTATGAATGAAAGTGATTGAACTGCTTACATTCTCATGCATAGACTGAACCGTACGCATCTTTTATTGTTTGATCGACATAAATGCCTCCAAGAAGACATCACGAGAGAACTCCTGAGCAACACCGTCGCCGAGATCATACTCCCACTCCACCAGCTCCACCTCAGATGAACATGGAGCACTTTATGTACGGAGTTTACAACTACGTCGAGCAGAGGAGGGCTCAGGCAGCTCCACCACCACCACCGCCTCAACAACCGGTTGAGCCACCTCCAAACAACAATAGGGACCCTCATGGAGTCTTCTTGAGCTACAACCCGCCGAGGTTTTCAGGGTCCATAGATGATGCAGTTTCTGAGGGTTGGCTGACCCGAATTGAGAGAATCTTCAGCGTGAGGTAGTTCACGGGCTAAGAGAAGGTTCAGTTTACGGTCTTCCAACTCGATGGAGAGGCTTATGATTAGTGGGAGAGAACACGGGAGAAGCTAGAGGTTGATGGAGAGGCGGCCACTTGGAAAGTGTTTACGAGGGAGTTCCGAGAGAGCTTTGTGCCAGAAGTTGTGAGGGAGAGGAAAAGCAGGAATATATGGATCTGAAGCAAGGATCCCAGACTGTTTCTCAATACATCGCCATTTTCAACAGGTTGGGAAAGTACGCTCCGCATATCACCCGTGATGAGAAGAGAAAAGCAAAGAAATTTATTGCGGGCTTGAGGCAGGATCTGAGGCACGGACAGGCAGGCCATAACTATGTATCTTTCGCCGACACAGTCCAGAGAGCTCTCGAGCAAGAAGAGAAGTTCAAGAAGAAAGATCCGGTCACTTCGAGGGTGTACACGGGACAAGGGTCCGGTTCTAGTTTGGGAAAGAGGCCAATGACACAAGCCGCTCCACCGGCTAAGGGTCGTTACAAGAAACCATGTGGACCTACCCCACAGGCATCGGCGACACCTCCGGGTTTAGTCAGGCTCGTTAGGCTCAGGCTCCTTGTGTACATTGCAACGGACCGTCTCATAACTACTACAATTGCCGCAAGAGACTTGGATTGTGCTTAGTCTGCAGGAAGGGTGACCATAGAGCTGAGACGTGCCCTGATAAAGCTCTCCAGGATTTTAGAGAGGAGCATCAAGGCCCCTTGTTCAAGCACGAGCATACGCCCTTGAGGTTGAAGAATAGGACATCGAAGTGGATCCCACAGCCGTGGTTGAAGTTACAATTTTCATTCATAACACGAGCATACATACGCCTTTTGATCCAGGTGCTACACATTCTTTCATTTCTTGCGATCTTGTTGCTTCCTTGTGTTTGCCTGTTATTTCTATAAGTACATGCTTTGTTGTGAGTTCCCCTTTGGGTAGTAGCTTGGAGACAGATAAAGTGGTTCAGGGTTGTTCAGTGGGGTTGGAAGGAAAAGAATATCCGATAGATTTTATCGTCATGCCTATGAAGAGGTATGGGGTGATATTAGGGATGGATTGGTTGTATAGGCACCGGGCATTGGTTGATTGTTTCGCTAAGAAGGTGATTATGGGTGGAGATCCAGTTTTGGGTATTGATTCTAAAGCAGTTCCTCTTCTGTCGTTTAGTGAGGCTTCTAGATTATTAAGAAAGGGAGTAGAAGGATTTATTGCCTACATTTCAATAACCTGCTGCCATTTTCATTATGGGATCGGTAAAGGTTGCAACAAACCTCCAAGTTTCTGATACTCGGCCTTCACTAACTGGCAAGTTTTGCAATGCTTCTGTAACGCCCCGGATTCTTATCCGTACAAGTATAGCTTATGTGCTCGTAATTGCGTATTTTGTTATTTATTTCGTATTATTCTAACCCCTTCTTGAGTTTTGTATTACCTGATTGAATTTGAATTCAATATGTGAATTATATGCGCGTGAACCGTATGATTGCTTGCCGAAACCTTATGTGCTTAACTCGTCAATTCGTGAAATTTGAGTATGTGCTAATTTTATGTGTTATGATCATGTATATATGCTCAGTATGTGTTTTGGGCCTCGTTTGAACCCTCAAAACCAACCCGGAACCCAAACATACCACTTAACCCGCATAGAAGACCCTACCCACTTCCATGACCCATAACTCTCTCCTCACTAACTCAAATGGACCCAATTTTGGACCCACTTTTCCCTCACATAATAACCTATCAGCCATGATCCATTTCATTCAATTAAAACACTCACCCCTTACTCCAAGGCTGAAGAAACCGAGTCCCAAGTGAAGAGAGAAAGGATTTAGCACTATTCATTATCTTCCTCATTTGATCACCACCTTCACCCCTGGTTTTCTTGCTTATGTGAGTTTGGATTCTTTTATGGCATCTTTCCCTCTTTCTTTTAAGCTATTTATGCATGCTAAGCTTGAGTTTTCATTGAGAGATGACTATATGTGCATAAATGAGGGTTTAGGCCATTTTGTGTGATCTTGCATGAATCTTGGTGTTTCCTTCAGTTTCTTATGTGGGAATTGATCACTTGAACTTCCTTATCACTTCTACGGAATGCTTGCATGAGGTAGTTGTGTATTTATTGAGTTTCCATTAATGCATACTTGATTGAAGTTTGGAGAATGTGATCATTTTCTTCTTGCTAGCATGATTGAGCCTTGGAACACTTTGAGCATGCTTTCATATTGGTTCTTGAGAGTTTTGGTGCCTAGAACTTGTTTTATATGTTGCATATTTTGTTTGGTGGCTTCATGCTCGTTGCTACACTTCATTTTTGCTGAAACAGGGACCGCACGGCCGCGCGGATTTTTTGAAGAAATCGCGCGCGGCCTCGCGAAAAGTTCAACTTCTGAAAATATTTTGAAAAATTAACCTCACGGTCGTGCGGATTTTTAAAGGAAAACGCGGGCGGCCGCACGAAAAGTTTGAGCTGGGGAGAAAATAATACCGCAAGGCCGCACGGTATTTACACTGAAACCGCGAGCGGCCGCGTGACATTGTTGCCTCATGGTTACCTGTTTGCTTCATTTTCGTTCGTGTTTCACATGCTTTCCTCGATTCTTTTATGACTTAATTGATTTAAATATATGTTATATTGTATGTTATAAATGTTAATGGAGGTGCTTGACCCAAGTTGAATTATTTTGGCTTTAATTGTTGTGATTTACATTTCATGTACGTATGTTGCGTTTCATGCATGATTTGGGATTCGAATGACGTGATTGGCGCGTGAATTGAACGTGAATTGATCGAGAATGAATGGGAATGATTGAGAATGATATGTGATTGCATTTACATGACCTCATATGCATCTCATATTATTTTAACGACGTTGTCGTACATCAAACTTGGTCCTCATACGTTTCACTTCACTTTCTTTGCACAGATACTGGTCCTGTTGGTGGCGAGGGCAAGTTCTAGCTCCTTGTTGCCTTTCTTCTTTTGGCGTAAGGTGGGTTTCTCCTCTATTAGGTAAAATGACCCAATATAACCTCTTATGTGCAAGTTTTAAGCCAAAATCTATATATATAGTTATTAAGTCATTTTCGTGTAAATGTTTTCAAATGTAATGCCCTTTTCTTGTTTAAACCTACCGAATGATTTGGTGAGAGCATGCATGATTGTTCACGGGGTCCAAGAACTTAGTGTGAGAGGCATTCGGGAAGGCAAGGGCCGACGGTGGTTCTCTCATACTAGTTCCACCGCATGTACGGCGAAACGGACTTTGTCAGGAGGTTTGACAAAGAAACGCTAACCGGGCTTTTGGGGATTCATGTACCCCACTAGCCACATTGTTTGGATGGTTGGGTCTTGCAAACCCGTCCATTACCCGGAGAAGGAGAAACGTGCGGGAAGGCCGGTGATTCGGATTGCTCAAACGTGTATTGAAATGAATGATTGTGCACGAAAGAAATTGATTGCATGAAAAGCTTGATCAAATGAATGTTAAGGATACACATGAAAAGGAGATTGGTTTGCACGCGCCCACCCGCCGGGCCTTGAACGACCTAATGTTAATGAAAATTGAATGTTATAATCCCGTTGCTGATTTCTTACTTGCCCGATTGGGAAATTATTTTCAAAACTTCAATTGAGATTATAACATGCATGAATGTGATTACTTTCCGCGATATTATATTATATGCCCTATTTTTATACCCACCAATCCCTTTTGGATTGAACCCGGTTTGTTTCAGTCTTTTACTTGCAGGTGTGCGTACGTGCTAGGTGGGGATACAAGTCTAGAGGTCTTACATACGTGCCTAGCATGTGATTGTATTTTGGGTTGCACACTCATATTATTGTAGTATTCTGGATTATGTATTTTTGGAGCCCGTGGCTCATTGTAAATATTATATGACCTTGCTTCCGCATTTTATTGCTTTACTCTGATTCTGGTTTTCGTTGTTGGTTATTGATTGGTACAAAGGTTAGCCCGTCTAGCATAACGAGTGTGTGTGTGAGTCCCCGCTTGCCGTGATTCAGATTCGGGCATGGACTTCCATTTCATGACCGGGTCGGGGTCTCGGTGCGGGGGATGTGGCACCACGCGTTCGGGTGTTACATCCTTTGTTGGTATCAGAGCCTTAGGTTGCAAAACCCGGCTCTAGTGTTATGTGGGTCGGTCTAGGTCTCACGGCATAGGAACTAAATGGCAATGTGAATGCATTTGTTCCCTTTATGTGTTTCTATGATTGAAATTGAATGAATTGCTTACATTTTCATGCATAGACTGAACCGCATGCATTTTCAGTGTTTTATTGATAGAAATGCCTCCACAAAGACATTGAGAGAGAACTCCAGAGCGACACAGTCACCGAGATCGCACTCCTACTCCACCGACTCCACCCCAAATGAACACGGAGCATTTTATGGACGCAGTTTATAACTACGTCGAGCAAAGGAGGGCTGAGGCAGCTCCACCGCCACCACCACCGCCTCAACAATTGGTTGAGCCACCTCCGAACAACAATAGGGATCCTCATGGAGTTTTCTTGAGCTACAACCTGCCGAGGTTTTCAAGGTCTATTAATGATGCTATTTATGAGGGATGGTTGATCAGAATAGAAAGGATTTTCAGCGTGAGGCATTTCACGGATCAAGAGAAGGTGCAGTTTACGGTCTTCCAACTGGATGGGGAGGCTTATGGTTGGTGGGAAAGGACCAGGGAGAAGCTAGAAGTGGATGGTGAGGATGTTACTTGGGAGTTTTTCACCCGAGAGTTCCAAGAAAGCTTTGTACTAGAGGTTGTGAGGGAAAGGAAAGAGCAAGAATTCACGGATCTGAAGCAAGGATCCCAGACGGTTTCTCAGTATCTTGCCGTCTTCAACAGGTTGGGGAAATAAGCTCCACATATCACCCTTGACGAGAAAAGGAAGGTGAGGAAGTTCATCACAGGATTGAGACAGGATCTGCGGCACGGACAGGCCGGTCACAACTATGTATCTTTCGCCGACACAGTCCAGAGAGCTCTTGAGCAGGAAGAGGAGTTCAAGAAGAAAGATCCAGTCGCTCCAAGGGTATATACAGGGCAAGGATCCGGTACTAATTTGGGGAAAAGGCCCATGACACAAGCCGCTCCACCAAATAAGGGTCCTTACAAGAAACCACATGGACCTACCCCACAGGCACCGGTGGCACCTCCGGTACCACAAGGCTTTACTCCTGCTCGTTTGGCTCAGGCTCCTTGTGTTCATTGCAATGGCCCATCTCATAATTGCTACAATTGCTGCAAGAGACTTGGATTATGCTTAGTATGCAGAAAGGGCGATCACAGAGTCGAAGCTTGCCCCGATAAAGCTTCGGGATTTCAGAGAGGAGCACCGAGGCCCTTTGTTCAAGCATAAGCATACGCCCTTGAGGCTGAAGAACAAGATGCAGAGGTGGATCCCACAGCCGTAGTCGAAGGTACAATTTGCATACATAACACGAACATACATACGCTTTTCGATCCGAGTGCTACACATTCTTTCATTTCTTGCGATCTTGTTGCTTCTTTGTGTTTGCCTATTGTTTCTGTGAATACGTGCTTTATTGTGAGTTCGCCTTTGGGTCAAAGTTTGGAGACATATAAGATGGTACAGGGTTGTTCTGTGAAGTTGGAAGGGAAGGAGTATCCGGCATATTTTATTATCATGCCTATGAAGAGATATGGGTAATATTGGGAATGGATTAGTTGTATAGGCATGGGGCCTTGATTGATTGCTTTGCTAAAAAGGTGATTTTGGGTGGAAAGTTAATTTTGGGTGTCGGTTCCAAGTCAGTTCCCCTATTGTCGTTCACTGAGGCTTCTAGATTGATAAGGAAGGGTGCCGAGGGATTTATTGCCTATGTTCTCAATAAGCTGAAGGATCAGGCTAAGTTCGAGGATATCGAGGTCGTAAGAGATTATCCAGATGTATTTTCGGAGAGCTTGAACACTTTATCGCCAGATCGAGAGATCGAATTTGTGATAGAACTTTATCCGGGCTCGAAGCCGTACTCCAAGGCACCTTACATAATGGTACCGACAGAATTAAAGGAGTTAAAGATTCAGCTCGAGGATTTGTTGAAAGTCGGGTACATTAGACTGAGTTCCTCGCCTTGGGGAGCTCTGGTTCTTTTCGTTAAGAAGAAAGATGGATCACTCAGAATGTGTATAGACTACCGGGAGCTTAACAAAATGACGATCAAGAACAAGTACCCACCAATCCCTTTTGGATTGAACTCGGTTTGTTTCAGCCTTTTGCTTGCAGGTGTGCGTACGTGCTAGGTGGAGATACAAGCCTAGAGGTCTTGCATACGTGTCTAGCATGTGATTGTATTTTAGGTCGCACACACTCATATTATTGTAGTATTCTGGATTATGTATTTTTGGAGCTTGTGGCTCATTGTAAATATTATATGATCTTGCTTCCGCATTTTATTGCTTTACTCTGATTCTGGTTTTCGTTGTTGGTTATTGATTGGTACAAGGGTTAGCCCGCCTAGCATAGCGAGTGTGTGTAACACCCCAAGCGTAGGGCGCCACATCCCCCGCACTTTGACCCAGACCCGGTCATGAAATGGGAAGTCCAAGCCCGAGTCCGAATCAAAGCGAACGGAAGACCAACACACTCGCTACGCT
>JBBMKE010417146.1:0-11175 GCA_037834125.1 Lippia alba | reverse complement strand
GTGGTAGCGGATCTCCTGGTAGAACGCTTCGGGTTGGAATCTCCGTCGCTCGTGGATGAAGGCTTATGGCTATTACAAACCGATGGTTCCTCGACCTCACAAGAGAGGGGCCGGAGTGACCCTCAGGGATCCCCAAGGAGTGGAATTGGACTTTACTATCAAGCTTGACTTCCAAGCCACCAACAATGAAGCCGAGTACGAGGCACTCATTCAAGGATTAAGAATCGCTCGAAAAAGTGGGCCAATAGGATACGGCCTACGTGGACTCCCAACTGATTGCTAGTCAGATTGACGGAACTTACGAGGCTCGAGAAACCACTATGGTGCGTTACTTGGCAAAAGCAAGAGAAATTATTACAGAATTCAAGGAATTCCACTTACTGTAGGTCCCGAGGGCTGAGAACAAGCGTGCAGAAGCCCTCTCAAAGTTTGCATCATCTATTGATGAAGCTTGTGAGCGTGTAGTCACCTTTCTACAAACTGAGGGACCGCTGATAGACGAAAACGAGCCAATCAAACAAGTGAACATGATTGACCCGGCCGAGCCTTGCTAGCTCGATGCGGTTATCTTATTTCTGCGAGATGTGATCCTCCCCGACGACAAGGTCGAGGTAAGAAAGATAAGAAATAAGGCCCCTAGATTCTCTCTGGATAATGAGGGACGCCTCTTTAAGTGCTCATTTCAATGTCCCCCGATGCGCTGCCTCAGACCCTCGCAAGCTAAGGAAGTCCTTGAGCACATCCATAGTGGTAGTTGTGGAAATCATTCTGGCGGGCGTATCTTAGCAAAAAAGATATTGAGGAGTGGATTCTACTGGCCCTCGGTCTTGTAGGATACTATCAACTACTCCAAGAAGTGCCCCAAGTGCTAATTCCACGCAAACGTCCCTCAAATCCCAGCAGCCCAGATGATCCCAGTTGACGTATTGTGGCCTTTCGATCAATGGGGCATCGACATTGTGGGACCCCTCCCCATGGCGATCGGTCAACTGAAGTTTGCTATCATAGCAGTAGAATATTTCACCAAGTGGGCCGAAGGAGAGGCGGTCGCGAAGATAACCTTCCGGACGGTCAGAGATTTTATATGGAAGAACATCATCTGCCGCTACGGTATTCCGAGGGTAATAATTTCAGACAATGGCTCACAATTCATCGCTGCCGAAACCCGGGATTGGTGCTCGGAGCTTGGAATTGAGCAACATTTCACTTCCGTGGGCCATCTTCCGGCTAACGGTCAAGCTGGAGTCACAAACAGGATCATACTCCAGCATCTCAAAATGATGCTCGAGAGTAAGAAGAGAGAATGGGCCGAGGAACTCCAAGGAGCCCTTTGGGCGTATCGTACTACCCCACGAGCGGCGACAGGCGAGACTCCTTACGCCCTAACATACGGATCCGAGGTAATGATACCTGCAAAGCTCGCTCAAGAGTCTGCACGCGTAGCCTACTTTGAGCCCATTGCTAATGATAGCAATCATGCGCTAGAGCTAGATTTGATCAACGAAAATCGTGATACCGCTTGGGCTCGTATTCATAAGTACAAGGCAAAGGTCGCCTCACAGTACAACAAACGTGTCAAGGAAAGAACCTTCCAACTTGGAGACTTAGTTCTCAAGAAAGTTGAGGTCTCTAAACACGTGGAAAAGTTAGATCCCAATTGGGAAGACCCCTTCAAAGTTATATAGTTACGAGCAAACAATACCTACCTGTTGGAAACTTTCCAAGGCGAGCGTTTACCCCGACCGTGGAATGCTTGCAATCTCAGAAGATTTTACATATGAGCTTTGTATGATTTCCCCTCAGGATGGGTTGTATCTCTTAATAAAGTGAATACATGAAAGGCAGTAGCTTAGATTACCTTTAAGTTTCTATTATTTGTTGTTATTAATCTTAGCAAAACTCTGTACAAGGGTCAGTTATGCTTAACTCCGTGTCGAACCATCTCTACGTCGAAATAGCATAATTCTCATGCTAAACTCCGTGTCGAGCCATCTCCACGTTGAAACAGCATAATCCTCATGCTAAACTCCGTGTCGAGCCAATCTCCACGTCGAAACAGTATTATCCTTATGTTTAACTCCGTGTCGAGCCTTCTCCACTACCGAAATGATATCAGCCTACTCTAGACCCTCTTAGTCGAAGAGGACTCACTAGGCAATAAGCACGAGCGAACAGGTTCAGGACCCTATCCTAGCTTATGCTCGCAATCCCTTGAGGGATCATTACAGGTGGAAATCCTGTAACGAATTGTTCTTCTCCCTGACACTTAGCGAAATTCCTAATATTTCCTAAGTTAAAGTCACTTGGGGACAACCAATACTTAAGTTATTCATACAATTCCTAAGGTTTTCTGTACTTAGCGTTTATTTTGGGATATTCTGGACTTCTTATTTTCGGCCAGGGAGAACCTCATGCAGATACTCCCTCGTGCCCTCGCAAACCGCTCGCAAAATTTTGATCAAGTTATCAAAAGTATGCATGCTTTAAGCAACACAAACCAACAATCAAGTACAAACAAGCATGGAAACAGAGACAGTTATTCAGCAAACCTGAAGATACTTTCATTCATCCAACAAAGTGACAGAAATATTGATGAGTGTTTAACAAACCACGTCCTCAAAAAGGAAATTGTTCGAGTAAAGGAAAAACAAATTACTAAAAGCTGAAAGTTAGAAGGCGGGAGCGTTGGAGGCTTCAGCATCGGGAGCGAGGGGAGCATCAATATATGTGGCATTAGAAAGATCACCTTCAACACTGGCAGTTGGGCCTTCTGGCTCGGGAGGAGCGGTAGCCAATGGAGTGGGGTTTAGAGGCTCTCTCCCGCCGAACATCACTCTACCCTCAAGGGGCATGTTGGCAGAAAGAAACTCTGCCTGCATAGTATGCACGATTTCTGCATACTTAGGCTAGGCCATGTCACTCTCAGAGACCTCGTCTCCAACCCCCGGAATCGTCTCAAGATTCTCATCCTTCTCCATATCCAATACAGGGTGATCTTGAGCAGTCGCCGGCGCCAAACCCAACCTTATGAGTTGCCCAATACCCTTCCAGAAGAAGGCTTGGGCCGATGCAATGCAGTGCAAGTTGGCCAGGAAGTCAAATGTCTTGGTTCGCACAAATTTCTTCACGGCCTCCTTCCCGGCCCTCAATTCGATAGCCAGCGATCAGTTTTCTACTTCCTCAACCTTTTTAGCCAACTCCTCGAGCCTCACCTCACGCTCGGCAGCCTCCTTCTTATATCGCTCCTCCCGCTTCTTCCACTCGTCGAAGTCTTTCCTGTGCTTATCACTCAGAGCTTTCAGCTTCTCCTCAAGAGTTAGGATGCGAGCCTCCCTGTCCTTAACAGAGACTTGCAGGGTTCCGACTTTACTGTTCAAATCCAGGATCTGTTTTTTGAGGAAATTCAGATCGTTGACCCTCACGAGCCTCTTATAATGGATCTTACGCTTGGCGTAAGCCTGGGCCCGTATCTCCATGTTTTTCATCCTGGGGAGAACCCCCTGCACAAAAATATTTAAGTCAATGGAAAATTCTATAAAGGCTTAAGTGTGCACTTAAAGGAAAGCTTAAGGAGAGAAGTAGTTTTACTACTATTAATGCATGGCTCGCCTCCGCCAGAACTTCCTCTATGGGCTGCTCATTCATCGAGGCATGATCACCCGTAAACTGGACTTTGTCCAGAACCCCTCCGTTGATTAGCTGGGTGGTCAAGCTGCTCTTCATCAAGACTGGACCGTTTTCTCCGGTCCTCTCATAACGAGCGTCCCCTTGACGCTCGAGTTGCTATAATTTTTCCTCCTCGGAGGAGGAAGTGTACCTATCGTCGAATTCAATGGGGCCGACAACAACTTTCTTGCCTTTCCTAGTCACTCGTTTGGGGTCAACCATCCGCCGGTATTTCTTCGAGGCATTCGAGCGCCCGGCGCCGCCCTCCTTTATTACCATTCCGTAGACTCAAGATTTCTTCTCGATCGTCGCACCCACTTTTACTAGCTTCCTCTTCTTCATCCCGGCCGAGTCAGCTGTGGTATTTTGACCCTCGTCGGCCAATGTGACGGGTGGAAATGTCGGGTTGTTCTGGAACTCGACCGTCGGTGCCTGGGTGGAGTGGGGATTGTGGGGTTCCCCTCGGTATTGGCACTCGCGGATCGAGCCTTCATCAGAGCAATAACTTGGGAGGATGCCCTTCCTGCCATTAGCACCTCGATCGCTGCATTGGAACAATAGGAAGCGAGCGTTAGCTCAACACTCAAAATGAGCAAAGCAAAAGCCTAATAAACAAAGGAAATTTCCTAAGTGTGGGCAACAGAATTCAAGGGTTAGCAAGTTAGTAAAGGGTTAGTCCTAGAAATCTAACCATGCCTCCATGATTTTCGTATGAGGACTCTCCACCAATTGTGGATGCATTGAAAGTCCAAAACGGAACAAGGATTCTTCTTTCTACAAAATATCGTCTGTCTCCACAAAATTGTTATCCAGACTCTTCATTGCAGATGTCAAACTCCTGGCCCATCCCTCGAGTGCTGGAGCCAGAGATCTGTGCCTCACCAAAGGACCATCACCGTGCGCCACCCACCTCTTCGAGATCCCAAACATCTCGTCCGGTCCATTAATAAAGAAGAACTTGCTCTTCCATGTCTCGCCTAGGGAATCTTTTGCGGAGTTAATGATCTTCATGAATCTTTTGGACAAGACGTAATAGAATCCCGCCTGGGGCAATGAACGTGAGGATTTGGCCACCTGGAAGAGCTTAGTAAAATTGGACCGCGAGGGCTCCTGCACAGACGCTTACATGAGCGCGACAAAATAATTGATCAAGCCTATCCAGTTGGGGAGAATCTGTAAAGGGCACAAGTCCAAGAAATTTACAATATCCCTCACCTCCTGAAGGATAGGGAATCTTAGTCCTCCTAAAGATATTGCGTCTCGGTACACCGTCATAAACCCCTCGGGAGGGTTTTCGCTCGGTCAATCTCACTGGTCGTTCGAACCCACAAATCATGGGGCTAATATGTGTCCTCCAGCAGCCGGTAAACTTCCTCTTGTGTCATGGTGGATTTGGTTTCGCTTGGGGGTTTGTCCATTTTATGGGGATTTGACCCTCGCGCTTTAGCGATAGGCTCTTTACCCTTCTTCTTTTTCCTCAAGGGCTCTTCTTCCGCCTGCCCAGAAGTCCCCGCTTCGTCAAAAGTCATCGCGACGGTCACCCTGTGATCTTGGGGTCTAACCGCCGAATTTGTCACCGGAAGGACCCTCTCCCCCTGCCAGATCATCAACTCAGCATTATCTAGTTGTTGGAACAGTTCATCAACGTTCTCAGGGTTTTCTTCACTCATACCCCGGACGGCAGTGTTCAAGTCCTCGTCCGCAGCCACACCACTAGTACTGACCGCCGGCAACGTTACTGGAATCCCTTCGTTATCATACACTACTCTCCTCGCCGGAACTGCCAGTGGAATACTCCCACTTCTCTGGAGCGGGTTCGTCCTCCTTTCTGGGGCCACTGCCGGAACGCTCCTACTTCTACGCAAGGGGGTAACATGTGGAGATATCTCCTCAATCTCGTCGGTCAACTCGTTCACAACAGCGTTATTTGGGGGACTTGCTCCGGCCATGGGATTCTTGAAATCGTTATCGGAAAATATCTCAGAAAGGGAAATCTAAAACTTAGAAAGCTAGGGATCAACAATACCATGCTACGATCAACCTCCCACAATCTACTCTACTGTTAGCAAAGAAAAAAGTTATTATCCAAGTGATGTTTACCTTGGTTTGAAAGTCGGGAGAAAACTTCGCCTGAGTTGCAGAAAGTTGCAAGAACTTGCAGAGTTTCTTGTGCTTTGAGAGTTTTGGATGCGTGAAAAATGGCTAAGTGTGGGGAAAGGCCTATTTAGACGGTTGGGGGATCTCAAATTTTCAAAATGCAATCATTCCGGCGTTGGAAACTGTTCTGCTTTTGGTAACATTAGATGCGCCTGGCAGTTGTCATCCGAGATCCACGCGCCCACGTACCCACGTCGCATTAAATGCGCCTGCAGTAAAGTGACCTCGGACAAGATAGCATTTATTGCTCCGCATAAGTTGTCCGTTATAATGACGCTCGTTAAAGAATAATAGTTGTCAAAGCTCGCTCGTTGACTCTAGAAATTCCACAGTACGCTCGAAGATCCCACTGCGGAATTTGGGAGGCAAATGATGGACCCCAAAATATGCTCATATCATCGCCGTACATGTGGCATAGTCGCGGGAGGCTCCCATCACTGCCCCGGGATACACCTTGACACTTGGATACGTATGGCTCGTGGCCTAGCCCAACCCTATCCTCGTATCTAACCTCTCTTGGTGGCAACCCCTCATGAGGACCCTTCCCTCGAGCATCAACCCTCGGGACCTCATCACTCGCAAAAACAACCCTACACGCCTCTTGCCAAGGGACCCTATCGCGAGCGTCCCAACGCTCGGGTAACATCGGAGACCTTACCTCCACGCTCGAGGGAACGGCCACCTAACCAACTCTGACATAGTAGTCTGGCATAATGACCTAAAAGGTTATAAGGACCTGCTCCTGTCGCTGTCGAACCCTCACGTTCCGACACGTGTCTAGGGCGACACTATTCCAGGATCACAGGGTCATTTTTACCTAATTGACCTCGTCCTCAACTATAAATAGGAGGATCATACTCTTCCTTAGAAGGGGCCATCTTCACGGCAGAAAACCCTTTTCCTTGATACTCAAGACACTGAACTGGAAAACCCCCATTGCAGCACTTTTCAAGCTTCACACAGCTTCACTTTCCTCACTAAGGTGTTACCCTGGCTGGTAGAATCCATGCTCAATGGGAGCCCAGTTCTTGAGGCTCTTTGCCTGTGATGGTCTTCCCTTTTCACAAACACAAATAGAGAATGCATTGGTGGTGATCTCTTTTCCAAACCATTTCCGACACTATCATTCTTGGCTCCGTCTGTGGGAAACCATCCCCTACGGACTCCTGCTCCATTAAGCTAGTTGAACAGTAACACCAATATTCCTTCGCATTTGTGCTTCCAGTTTCTAGTGCTTGTTTTCTTGCTTGTTTTGGGTATTTTCTGCAATTCTCTCTCCAAAAATGGTTGTCACCACACGCTCTAGGGCTGCTGCAAACCCGGTACTCTTCCTCCGATTAATGAGAAAAATCCCGACGGTACAACTACCATTGTAGCCACTTCCACCACTGCCGGAGGCATGGATCTGGCCGTGGATTTGACAAATCCCACTGTTGCGGCCAATCAGAACAACAACCCTCCTCTTCCACCGCTTCCAGCTTCAACGAGCATCGCGGCCACAACCAACGCCACCATGGGCGTCATCAGTGCGGGGCCCTTCACTCCTGCGACGGTGTTGCCTCAGGGTTGTACTCTCGTGCCTCAGGGAGTGTTGCAAGGATTTGTACAGGGCGTAGTGAACAACGTGGTGCCTAACATGCTCCCCACTGTCCAGCCGTACCACGTGGAAAACCTCCGCCTTCCCATGACACTGCCTCGGGAGATTGAAGGCGTGGAGATACCCCAGTTGACTGAGCGGCAACTCTTGGTCATTTATGCCCAATGCGAGGCACAAGCCACGCAGAATGCATGGGAACATTTCACAACAACTTACTTCCCCACTGGCGCGAGGAATGCCAGAGCTCCACCCCTCGGAGGCCTGTAAGCACACCCACTTGAAGCTGCGGCCCAGAACACCCAGGCGCAAGCTCAGAATGTTCAGCAGCACCAACAGCCGCCTCCTCCACCTCCATCGAGAGATGAATTGCCGTCGAGGGTGGATCAGCAACTTTCTCCACCGCCTCCATTGAACGGAGGTGAAGAGGTCCAATCCAGGATCTCAAGAAGGACCCAAACGAGGGATGATGTTAACCCCTAACTCTGCAACATCCGAGAGCAGCTCAACGACCTTCAAGATATGGTGCAGCAGCTCTCTCGAGCGCGGGCCCAAGTCTCCCACCAGCGAAGCGAGGGATCCAGGGTCAGAGATGCTCGCGAGCCTAGGAGACAGCTACAACACGAGCGAAGGATGAAGTCTTAATGACCAGAGCAGGGATGGGGAAGATCCCGACGTCCATCAATAGGTACGATGGGACGAGCGATCCAGCAAAGCATCTCAATCACTTCACCCACCTGATGCACCTCTATGAGCATTCTCTACACTACTGGGTCAAGTTATTTGTCACTTCGCTCGAGGGTATAGCCCAGGAATGGTACAACAAGTTGCCACAACGCTCGATCCGAGGGTACGGAGATTTCAGGGATGCTTTCCTCAGCCATTTCAACTCTTTAAAAGCACCGGCTCTCGATGCAACAACACTATACCACATCATCCAGGGGCCCACTGAGACTCTCCGGTCCTTCGTGGGAAGATTCAATAAAGAGGTTCTTCTCATAGAGCAACCCTCAATGGTTTTTATCCGCCATGTGTTTTTTCAGTCCATCAACCATAAGAACTACGTGAGTGGGGAGTTTCCTGAGGAGGTAATGTTGAAAAAGCCCCAGGCAATGCTCGAGCTGAGGGAAATTGCAGATTCATTCTTCTCCCTCGAAGACATGTATCAAGCTCGGGAACGAGCGCTGGCTAACCCCCATCCAATGGTTAGGGCCCTAGAAAGGGGTGATCCAGCTAAGAGAGACCATCGTCGCAGCCCACCGCGACCAAAGAAAAATACAACGCCACTGCGAAGGCCTAAGCACGAGCGTATCCCGCTCAATAGGCCTATCGCAGAAATCTACTATTTGGCAGACAAGAAGCTTTTCAAGCGTCCGCCGAAAATGAGAGAGACCGAGGCTTAGAAATGCTCGGAAAAATACTGTGCTTTCCACAAGTAGAAGGGACATGACACCAATGATTGCCACCAACTTGAAAGAGAGGTCCAGTGCCTCATCGCTGGGGGGCACCTCAAGGAATTTGTGAGGGCCCTGGAGAAATTCAACGAGCGTTGCAACGAGCACTCCAGAGAACAGAGGAGGAGTCGCTCACGCTCAAGAAGCCCTCGCCCATCACCAGAAGCTAGTCATCGAGGGAAACAGAAGGCTGGAGAGTTGGAGAACCAGCCTTACGCAATCATCAATATGATCGCCGGAGGGTCCTCGGGAGGAGATTCCAATGCCTCTCGCCGTCGCATGATGCACAACTATGATTAGAAATCTCAGAGAGTCCAATCCATCTACTCTGTGGAATCAAGCCAACGCTAGTCTATATCAAGGATTTATATCAAGGACTTATATCAACGCTAGTCTAGATCAAGGATTTATATCAAGGATTTATCAACACTAGTCCAATCTCGAGTATTTATCTCAGACGTAAGGGATGTTAGTCTATATCAAGGATTTATGTACAAGAATTTGAGATTTGGTGGGTTTCTTCAATTGGATTAGGGGTTGAATAATGGAATCCGGAATGGAAGCATTAGAATGTGCGAAATTGCAAGTTTTAATTAAAGTTGGTGGTATGCCAAGAGATCTTAGTGGGATGTATAACGCTTACAACTTATATGATTAATCGGACCTTATGGTGTTATCTAAATCTGGAAGGTGACAAAAAGGAAACATTGAAGATACTACAATACACGATTCAAGACAACAAAGGTGCGAAGACTTTTAAGAAATTCAATCAAACTTGGTGACATGACTAACGTGGAACTTATAGAAGATATGCAGCAACAAATGGAAACGGTAAAGAAAGGCAAAGGGGCCTTTGGAAGAAAATTCAATGCCCAAGTGAAAATAAGTGGGGGATGAGTCCATTTAATTTCCAACGTATTAGGGATGAACCGATGGAAAACCGCATTAAGGTGACAACTATGTTGAAGACTAGAAAACATCTAGGGATCGATTCTCCAAGATAAGTCAAGATACTAATTTCATGAGTATAGGAGAACTCGAGCTTAGGAAAGGTAATTTTGGGATATGGAAACACACAAGTGATACAAGATGATTTCAAAGAATTAGAAGACCGTGGGTAAATAAGAGGTGATCAACAAATTCGAGACAACACGTAATTGGAGACATGAAGGATAATTGCTAAGCTAAACCTTATCCAACTATGGTGATAGGTTCAATGCGTTCATGGCACATGCATCATACATCGCATTAAATTATTTAATTTCTTTATTATATGCGCGTGCACCTCAACTTGAATTAATTGTTTAAATGTGTTGTATCTTTGACTGGTTGAAAGTGTGCTACATGCATTAAACATTCTTACCCAACACGCATACCTTAGTGTTTGATTGATAGGAAGAATTTTCTCACCCTATACTTCGTATGCCATAATAAATAAGTCGAGTTCGGGTTAAGAATGGGTTTTGGGTGGCAAAGTAGATGAAGGTACAATGGGAGATTTAAGAGTTGAGAATTGGAATTGGAAAATGGGTAAGAAAGAGTATGGCGGATATTCTAACCAAACACTTCAAGAGGAGAATAAGCAAAAGTGCCGAACTCCCTATATAATTCGGATCAAGGCATTTGAGGGAACCAACTTTGAATAAGTTACAGAATTTTGGTCAAATAAATGAAGGGAACACGTTCAACAAAGAAAGAAGGAGAAATCTTAAGGGGGAGAGCACGTCTAAGAAATTTATTTAAGGTCTTCATCGTATCGAGGAAGCTACTTCAAGTTGGAATAATGGAAACACAAGATGTAACAAGTCGCGGGACTTTACAAGAGTGATGGAAAATTTTCATGCCAATGAACTTCAAAACCAAAATAATAGATTCCAAGAGCACGTGGAGAAGAAATAAAGATTCCATATGTTAAAAGGTGAGATCGAGGGACAACCGGTGTATATGAATCCAAGTCACCAATTTTCTTTAAATAAATACAACTTCAATCCTCCAAGAATTAAAAGATGGAGCTATAGAATGGCACCATTTAGGTACCAAGGATGATGAGAATAAGATAAGAGATCATAATGCTTATCCAATTATAATGTTTCATGATGGTGAAAGCACAAGTCAATTCAACCGGACATTGAAGTGTAACCTACAAGGTGAGAGACAATGTGCACAAGATGGGATTTTGGTTCGTCCATCATTTCTCCACGATGAGCCAAAAGCACACGAAGGAAGATGATTGTAACAGCCCGGATTTTCAGAATAGGAATGAGACAGGAAAGTAAAGGGTTATAAGAAAGCGTTTATAACCTC
>JBBMKE010417127.1:0-11175 GCA_037834125.1 Lippia alba | reverse complement strand
GTGAACCATGCTGACGACCCTTAAACCAATTAGTGGATCCAATGGTCTGCTAATATATATATATATATATATATATATATATATTTTTTAACACACGCATACTCACGAAATTCGAACTCAGGATCTCGATCTTAAGAACGAATCCATTAACACTTGAACCAACCCGGTTGGCACATGAGCTGCTAATATAATCCTGTTTGTAATAAAATTAATCTTATCAACGTCTTCTATATTTCATAATTCTATGTTAAATTGCTACCCAAAAATAATTTAAAATCTTATAATTAAAACTTAATGACTGAATAATAAAAACCAACAGCTTTATAAGATCCAAGAATACCTTAAAAACAAAGTTCAAAATTTATAATGCCATAGCTTAATCTAGTCCAAGCAAACAATAATGATGTGGTAATTACACCACATTAATAATTAATCTATCATAAACACAAAAGCTAACAAATCTGTACCAAAAATCAACCGGAACCAGACGAACCACCACCGCCGTACCACGACAAACCTTTCCCGGCAACAGCAAATTTGACGATTGTGGGCTCGTTGCCAATCTACAAGTACTCAAACTAAGATGGAAATCCTTTCTTGGAGGAGAGTGGGAACCGATTGAAGGAGAATTCACTAAGCTGAAGTTTCTGTTAATTGAGAGATTGTATGATCCTGAGAACTGGGGAGCAGAAAGTGCCCATTTCCCTTGCCTTGAGCAGCTTCATATCAGATATTGTGAGAAGCTGAAGATTCCAACAGAAGTGGGAGATATTTCAACTCTTCAATTGATTGAGTTGCGTTTTTGCACCTCATTTATGTGCCCAGAAAATTTAATAGCAAGAGGAATCTGGCAACGCCGGCCTTCAAGTTAGATGCATTCGACAAAAAGGTCATTGCAGCTAATTTTCTTCTTAAATTTTACTTGAATCTGAAACCATAACTTACTTCGTATGCATTGTTAGTTAGTTTAAGCATTTGACCTCGTGAAATATGTGGGCTAAATTGCTCCAAAATCTTCCTGAGTTATGTCTGTTTTCTGCCATGATCAGTTATAAATGACAGTATTAAAAGAAAAAACACTACTTATGTTGCAGGTCTAATCTAAATTCTGAAATCAAAATTTCTTTTTTCTTTGTGGCCAATTTTCTGTGAGCTTCAAGATTTTGTTCAGATTTCAGTATATATCACATATTTACATAGTCAGTTTGTCGCAGCCGAGTGCAACTATGGCCACAAAATGTGGCATTAACTTTGGAAAAATTACATCTACATCCCCTATAGTTAAGTATATTTACACTTGGACCCCCTTTGGGTTCATAAGTTGCACTTTCACCACTTTTGATTTCCCCCCTTTGTTGGTCACTGTTAAGGAAAAAAGTATTCTTGTTAACACTTGTTAATTTAAACTGTAAGTTAATTTAAGTTTGTGAATGATAGCTAGCTTTTCGATGTATTTATTCAAAACTTATGGAGTTTGTTTTTTGTTATTCAACTTTAGGTGCGATGAAAGGTGGGAGAATGATTGAATAAGTGAGGCCAGCATGAATACATTTGAAAGCAATTCATTTGTTGTATTAATCCAGATTGTTTCAACTCTCAACTTTCCACGTTGTTCCCCACTATACTTTGTTTCCCACTATCTTGAGAAAATGCAAATAATTTGAATACTGCAAAGACGCAAGCTGATTAGAAAGCAATTCATTTGTTGTATTAATCCACAATTTCTTAATATTGTGCGGGGGTTAATCTAGCCCTCAATTACCTTTTTCAAAATCAGTTGAACTACCAGTACGGGTAGGATTAATCTAATATAGTCAGCCAGGCTAATTAATCAATACTAAGTTATGCAGAATTTAATTATTATCAACAAAGTGCACGCAGTTTTATGACGCTAATCTCAACAGCCAAATTGTAATTAGGGGAGACTGGAGAGAGGCAAATAAAAAAGGATTTTAATCTCTTGGAGTCTTTTTATTTTTTTTATTTTCTTACATCCCTTTTTTTAAATTTATTTTATTAATCCAACTGCACCTTTTAACCCCTCTTTTTTCTCACATCACCTATTCACCTCAATTTCTTTAATGTAGTTTTTATCTTTTTGCTCTTATATGTTTAAAAAATATTAACTAACATGAAATTCTTTTATCATATTAATTTATTTATTGTAATTTAATAATTATATTAAAAATAATTATAAAATATATATTAATATAAAATTAAATTTAATATATTTAAATAATAAAATTTTTACTAGTGTTAAAGTTTAAAGTGTTTTTTTTACTAGAGTTCTGAAAGTCATACGAACATTATACAACATCATTTTTCTGCTTCTATCTCTTTGTTGAAGAAGATCAGCTATGGCTTACTATGCTGCTGTTGTTTCACTTGTGGAGTTACTCAAGGAGATGAGCCTCTCCGAACATCAATATCCCAAGTATCTTATCCAAAGACAACAAATTACTTGTCTTTATGAAAAGTTTAGCCATTTGCAGGTATTACTGGATGATTATTATACACCGAACGATGAAGAAGCTGATGCTTTTCTGGAAAGAATCAGAGAGGTAGCTTCTCGAGTAGAGCAGTTTATAGAGCGTCAAACTTCAGCTGCAGCTTATCCAAAACTTAAAAAAGGTACGATTGAGTCTCAGATTTCAGATCAGGTTAGTGAACCTAATTGCTTGGTGGAAATTATTCGTCTAATTCGTTCAAAAATATTTGTCTCAGCTTACCACAACTCCGAGTCCGAGTCCAAGTCCGGGCCCGAGCCGGAGCGGGAGCCGGAGAACGAAGGAATTGTTGAAACAACGAGAAAGGGATACCAAGACTTCTTGAAGTTGAGGGAAGTACTTCAGGGATACCAAGACTTGTTGAAGTTGACGGAAGTACTCAGACACGTTGTAGAGGTTGGATATGCCGACTTGGAGAAGTCTAAGAACGAAGTTGATTCTATTATGGGGGAGGGATTCTTGGACGTGGTGAAGTTAAAGGAAGAACTTGATTCAATTGAGATAAAGGGATATCAAAACTTGGTGAAGTTAACGGAAGAGCTAGATGCCACTATCAGAATAGGACATCAAGACTTGGAGAGGGTCAAGGAAGAGCTAGATGCCACTATCAGAAGAGGACATCAAGACTTGGAGAGGGTGAAGGAAGAAGTTGATTATGCTGTGGGAAAGGGATACCATGATCTTCCGGAGAAAATACTGAAGAAAGAAGTTGATCCAATTGTGGAGGAACTGATGATGAGGATCAAGGATACCCACACAACTAATCCAGAAGATTTGCAGGTTATTGATGGCAGACCGAGTGATGGTGGAACTACCATGGTGGTCCTCGATGAAAACCCCATAATAACAATAAAAGATCAGATTTTGGGAGATTCACCCAAACTTGAGGTAATTTCAATTGTGGGCATGGGGGGCATTGGCAAAACTACTTTGGCCAGATATATTTTTGACGATAAACATATCCGAAATCATTTTGATTTCCGTATTTGGGTCATAGTATCTCAAAGTTATCATTTGCCAAACATTCTTCAAGCTATTGCAAAATCCTTGAATATAAGCCATGATTTAAATAGACTGAAAGAACGTATATACAAACATTTGTTTGGACAGAGGTATCTCATTATAATGGATGATGTGTGGGATCTGAAAATCTTGTATGATGTGAAGTGGATATTTCCAAATGATGACAAAAGTAGAAGTCGGATGCAATCAGATGTGGCTTCTCTTGCTAGTGCATCTGATTTCATTAATCAGATTCCAATCCTAACGCATCATCAAAGTTGGACTCTGTTCTGTGAGAGGGTGCACTGCCCTCCTGAATTGAAGGATATCGGAAGGCTGATAGTGAAACAATGTGGTGGACTTCCGCTTGCAGTTGTTGTGGTTGCAGGACTCCTCTCAAAGGTCAAAGTGACACGATCTGATTGGGAAGAGGTTGCAAGAGGCATGAGTTCAACTGCTGCTACAAATGATGAGAATTTCTCAAAGATATTGTTTTTGAGTTATAACTACTTGCCTCATCATCTAAAATCGTGTTTTCTATATTTGGGGGGCTTTCCAGAAGATTTTGAAATTCGCATAACCCTGCTCGTCAGATTATGGGTTGCAGAGGGGTTTCTAAAACCAATTGCATCAAAATGCTTAGAGGAAGTGGCTGAGGAGTACTTGGAGGAACTCATCAAAAGAAACCTTGTTTTGATTATTGAACAGAAGCCAAATGGAAAAATCAAATCTTGCATCATGCATGATCTTTTGAGAGACATGTGCCTAGAAAGAGCTCGTCATGAACATTTTCTTCTTTTACCACATAAACACAATGTCACTGAACATACACACCGTGTCTTTGTTGGCCCAAAATCCCCATTTGATATAGATATCCGAAAAAACAATGTCCGCCATGTTCGTTCTATTGTTGCCTTTCGCGGAAGAAAATTATTCGATTACGGATCACATCCATCCAGCTTTAAGCCTCTGAGAGTATTGTGTGCATTTGCACCACTCACTCGTTTTATCTTCCATCATGATGGAGTTTTTGAATTACTAAATTTAAGGATGCTTCTACTCAAGTACTCCAAAACCAAGATTCCTTCATCAATATCCAAACTCCAACATCTGCAAACTTTAATTAGTGTTGATTCAATCTCACTACCCGCTGAAATTTGGGAAATGCCACGACTGAGACATGTCATAAGTGACGAATTAAAATTGGCCCCATGTTCTGATGGTGGAAGCAATAAGTCTGATAGGCTTTCTTGCCTGCAAACACTGTATACACTCGTGGATTTCACATTCACCTCTCGAATAGTTGAAATGCTCCCAAGCATTAAGAAATTGAAACTTGAGTACTCTCATCGCAGAAAAGATGCTTGGGCAACATTTGGCGTCATAAATCTCGTCCATCTGCACCAACTTGAGGCACTTTCCATTGAAATGAATTATTGTGATGTAACGCCCTTTCCCGAGAGCTTTGCCTTTCCATCAAATCTGAGAAAATTGACTCTAGATGATTGTAAACTTCCTTGGAGCAACATGACGGTTGTAGGGACATTGCCCCATCTACAAGTACTCAAACTAAAAAGGAATGCCTTTGTTGGAGAAGAGTGGGAGTCCAAAGAAGGAGAATTCTCCAAGCTGAAGTTGCTGCGAATGGAACGTTTATCTAAAATCAAGTACTGGCGAACAGAAAGTACCCATTTCCCCAGCCTCGAGCTCTTGGTAATCAATAACTGCGATTGTTTAGAGGGAATCCCTTCTGAAATTGGAGAGTTCCCAAATCTCAAATTGATTGAGGTGTTGTCTTTGGACGACGATTCAGCCGTGAAAGCATCAGCACTGGAAATTCAGGAAGAACAATTGAGTGTAGGCAATGAGACACTTCAAGTTCGTGTCTATTCAGAATTCAGGTGATTGCGTTTGCACTTAATTCTCATCTTTTTTACTTGTTTAAACGCAAGCTATCAATCGTAATTATTCTGAACGCATTAGCCTGTTTTCTTGTGAAATTTCTGGTTTTTACTGCTTTAGATAGTCTATGCCTCTACATCTGCTCTTTTATTTTATGTGAATGAAACTAGTATGGTGCACGTGAACGCACGTGTCTCATCCTTTTTTTTTAAGGGTAACTTTAGTTTTGTAAATTTGTTTTTGTGTTTTTTCTTTATTCCTTTTTTTCTTTATAATTATATCTTCTTTTTTTTATTTTTTAATTGTTAGCAATTGTTGTGACATACATAGCTTGCAACTATTGCTAGTATCATTTTTTATTTTTTCTAAAAGTTGGATTATTCAATATATATTTTTGAACTTTGGAACGAAAGAAAACATGTCTTATTGTTCTTTTCTACCATACAAAGAACATCCTTTAATTTTCTTTTTTTTGGTTTTTTTAGTAACTTTGTTTTTTGTACGTCTCTTTATTTTTTTTTTGTTGGGCATTTCTCCTTGAGAAATGATGATAAACTCTCATCATCTTTGTCAATGTTTCATCTTCGTCAAAATTTATATCTTCTCGTAGACTATGTTATTATGTTCTTCTCCCTAAATATATTTTGTCTTAATTGGTTCTTTGATTTTCTGGCCTCCTTTTTCTTTTGGTTTTTTCCTTCCTTTATATTTGATATCGTTTACTCTTCTTTTGTCACTTCAGTTGTTTCTTTTGTCTTGCTTATATCCTCTAAGGCATGCACACTCCAAAAAATGACCCTATCAAGTGTCGAATGCATGCCTAACACGGACACAATTTGGATACGGATCCGACACAACTAAAATGTGTCCATAATAATAATAATAATAATAATAATAATTTCTTATGATGAACAAAACTATGCGTCAATGAATGATACACACACACATATATTCAAGTCTGATGCAGATGTTTTTATCAGGAAATTTAGGTGGGATGAGAGCTCGGACTACGAGTCTCGAACGATGAGCAAATTTAGGTGGGACGAGAGGTCGAACGACGAGGCTCGAACGATGAGGAATAAGCAACGTATGGAGCAACATTCCATTGGTGCCTTTGTTTACAGGTGACTCGTGATGGTTAAGTCAGTTGGTTGCTTGTTTGAATTGTTCCAAGACTTATTTGTGTGAAGGTTTTTTGAATTAATTATTTGAGTTAGTGATTTAAACTCCCATGTTTCGGATATTTATATGGTTGGATGACTTGTTTTTATGTTTGAACGGTTCCAAAGTGCACGTTTTAAACGATGAATTTATTATTTCATTCTACCTCAATCCCTCCATGTGATGCTTATAAAAGTGTTGGTGTTGTCCAACATCGAGAAAATATGAAAATGAGATAATTACATGAGTAAAAGAGTTCAAGTGATTTTGGTTCAATTTTGAGTTATATTCCCAATGGATTCATAGACTGTTCTTCTTTCTATTTGCGACGTAGAACCAATGTTTTAAAAACCGGACCGTTAAGCGAACCGGAAAATTAATTGGGTCAAGGGTCACTGGTTCAACCGTTGAATCAACAGTGGTCGAACCGGTGACGTCATAATTATGTCATAAATAATATTAAATAATAAATATATAAAAATAATAAATAATAAAATATATTTTAAATTTTACTTTTATATTTTCTCAATTTATATACAAATATAATATGCAAATATAAGAATATTATAAACAATGAATAAAAAACTAAAGATTATGAACTAAAATAAAACATAAGTTCATAATTCATGATTCGTAACATGAACATTTAAAGTTCAAAAGTTTGAGATAACGAAATAATCATCCCGAATTAAATAAAAAATACATAATACATTAATTTTGGAGAAGTGGTGAAGAAAACATATAGAAATATGGGAGAAAAATACAAAAAAATAGATAAATTGAGGTTTAATTTTATCAATTTAATATTTTTTAATAAATCGGACAGTGCACTTGACCCGGGACCGGTTCACCGGTTTTACCGGTTGAACCGCGGTTTTGTCCGGTTCTTTCAAAATAGAACGGTTTTGAAGGACTTCCGGTTTTAAGGGTCTACCAGGTTCGTTTAGGGGACCGGTCGACGGTCCGATCGGTCGGACCGTTCGGTCCAGTCCGGTTTTTAAAACATTGACTTGTACTGTATGGACCAAAATGGCGTGGGTTTTCTGTGATCAATCACTCCATGCTCTTGTAACGTGCTCAATAAGTCCTTTTCTAATGAAATTCTGCTTTCATTTGATATGAAATCATAGTAAACGGGATCTAGGTGCAACTTTTTAATAGTAAATGGGTTTGAGTGCATTAAACAAAATATATAGGGTTCTAGATGCAATTCACAGTAAATGTAATTGAAGATTTTAATTTATAAAATGATTAGAGAATAGATAAATTTTCAAACATATCTTAAACCTTGTGAATTGTTTGATATGATTCATAATTATTTCAAATTTAATTCTCACGTGCAAGTGGTCAAAGTACGCTCAAAGTAATCAAACTTATGAGTCCCCACTTAGAAGCTCTATGGATATTAGTCAATTGAGAATCCACATTTTTCAAAAAGTTGCACTTTTGGTGGGACTTTTTATTTCGCCAGAATTATGTCTTTCTCACTCTTATATATTTATATGTAGAGATAATAATTTTTTTATCCGAACTATGACTCTTTTGTTATTTTTTTATCTAGACTATTTTTCATCCGAAATCACCATCTAAACTATTAAATTCTTACAAATAACCATTTCAACCCTTTTTTGAGCGGTTTGACCCTAAAATCACTATGATGATGTGTCTGGTGCGTGTGCTGGTTTTGGGATTAAACCGCTCAAAAAGATGTCAGAATGGTGATTTAAAGAATTTAATAGTTAGATTGTAGTTTCGAGTAAAAAAATAATTTGAATGGTAAAATACCAAAAGGATCATAATTTCAATGACAAAAAATCATTATCTCTATTTATATGTTGCGTGTCGTCTATTCTGTCTTTTTTGAAAGGAGAGTATTTCTTTATTTAATTGACTCCTCGTTAAAATTCAAATTTTCCTACTAATTATCCATTTAGTTGTGAAGTTTGGATCAACAGTAAGGACAACTGGTTTAATATTGCCAAGCACGAGAGAATTATCCCAAGGTATGCAGAAGCCCTTTTTTTAAGAAAATCACACTCAGTTTCTTTTTCCTTCTTCTTTTTATCCTATTATCTGGCACGACATGTTTAATCCGTTAAATTAACTCTTCCTGTAAAATTTAAAAATTTTAGACATCATTTTGTAAAATTCTAAATTCTTTTTTCTCTCTTCATTCTTATGGCCGCCTCTATCTTAATCATCTCATTTCCGTCTGATTTCCCACCCAAATTAAATTCTATTTTCTTCAAATCTTATAAAATTTTTGTATTACTTCTCTCCTCACTTTCTCTTGTCTTGTCTGCGTTCGCATCTTCTACAACTACGAGTAAGAAAATGAATAGTCGTTTGAGTTCGTCATCGTCCACAACTAGTAATCGCTTACATCACCGTCTTCCGCAACCACGGTTAAAGTAAAAGAGTTAATCTTTATTTGTACATCAACTTTTGAAGTTATTACACTTTAGTACCCACCATTAAATTTTGAAAAATTAGTACCCAACTTTTAAAACTGTCAAATAACAATACCCTGGTCAAAATTCTGGTATACCTTTCCGGTCAAAGCTCCACACATGCCAAACATATGAGATTTTTATGAACAAATTCGTCATTTTAATTATTTATATATTAAAAAATTAAAACACGAAAAAAAATAAATCTAACTCATCTCACATCTCCATCTCTCCTCATCTCCCAATTCAAATCCCTATACCTTAGCTCTCCTCCACATTCCTCCATGCCGCCACCCACCTCTCCAAAACCATCGCCGCACCGCGGCCTTCCCCCGCCGGGGTCCCCGTGATCCGAGCCATGAAGTCCTTACAGGGGAGGCCACCAAGTTTACCGCTGCTCCGCCCCTTTTTCCGATGATCAGCCCCATCGCCGATAGTTCTTCGGCGGCCACCAGCCGTCCTCCCTTCCCTCTCTCTCTCTCTCTCTCTCTCTCAGAGACACACACAGAGAAAATCCTTGACCGCCGCACTGCCATCGGAAGACCACAGCTCAAGTGGCGCCGACCAACTTCTCCGGCACCAACCACCGCAATCTCACAATTGTATAACCTCACCACACCAACTTATAGATCCAGCGCCCTACCATTCAACCATTGCCAACCATATTTTCCAACAAACAACCAACACCCTTGTCGGAGTTCAGGTCCAACAACAACCTGGCCGATTGTTACCCCAACAACCCCTACATTCTCTCTTCCCCTTTCTTCACCAGATCTGAATTTGAAGTCTTTTTTTTTTGGAATTTTAATGTTAATTGTAATACTTCTTCATGCTTTGAGAATTTGAAGTCTTGTTTTTGTTTGAGAATTTGAAGTCGTTTTGGGGTTTTGGTTTCTGCCTTTTTTAGAGAGGATATTGAGGTGGTGATTTGGGCTTGTTCTTGGATACAATTTCTGGTAAAAGAAAAGAAAGTTTGATTTATTTGTGTTTTCTTGTTCACATACGACATCTCTTCAATGTGTAAGTTGGGATTTTCGTATATTTTCTACTTTACCTTTGTTTGGTGTCCGATTTTGTGAGGTTAGAATGGATTTTGTTAGTCCTTTAAATTTTGAAGAATTAGTCCCCAACCTGGGTACTACAATTTTAAAGGTTGGGTACTAATTTGTTAAAATTTAAAGGTTGGGTACTAAAGTGTAACAATCCCCAAAGGTTGGGATGCAAAGAAAGATTAACTCTTTTACTTAACCGTGGTTGTGGAAGTCGGCGACATAAGCGACTATTGGTTGTGGACAATGACGAACTCAGACGATTATCAAATCTTAACAAATCATATTAATGCATATTGATTTACATTTTATCTTACTTTAGGAATCTATCCCCATTTCATAATTTTTAACAAATCATATATACAGAAATCGGTTGGTAGGAGTATACAAATCTCATAATGGGCTCCTCAAACGAAACATACAAATCATGCACATCAGATAAAACATATCACCCCTCATTCTCCGATGATGGAAGAATGCGCGACCCTAAACATCCATATAGACTAGGGCAGCGCGCACACTCAAACCCTCAGGTTCCCATCACCCAGCTGAACCTCATGTTGGGCCTCGGGTTAGTCCTTAACAGATACAAATGAAGCATGTGCACAAGGGTGATAACCGACGACCTCGTTGGTAGACCCCTGTCTCTTTTACCCACACCTCTTGGGCCTCTGAAATAGATTCAGAAATAGATAATTCAAAAAGGAAACAAACCTAACCCGCTACGATTCAAAAATAAAATGAAACATACATAATATACGTACCTCACCTTGCCACAACTATGCTTCACATACCTCTACGTGCCAAATCCGAAACTTCCTCCTTTGCTAGTATCTCTCGGCTCATTAGAGGCACACATTTTGAAGCGTAGTTGAGCGATACCAAGCATAATGAATCAAATCAAATCAAGCATACATAGGCTATAGTTCACATACAGAGAAATTAAGCATATATCATAGGGTTTACCTATAACCTAATCACACCTTACATCGACGAAACCAAGGACAGACAATTTGTAACAGCCCGAATTTTCAAGACAGGAATGGAACAGGTAAGTAAAGGGTTACAAGAAAGCGTTTATAACCTCAATCCATTATGTGTTTC
>JBBMKE010417116.1:0-11176 GCA_037834125.1 Lippia alba | reverse complement strand
GTCAGAGTGCTATTCATTTAGCGAAGAACCAGTCATTTCATGCAAGGACGAAGCATATTGATGTTCGCTATCACTTTATGCGGGAAATTCTCGAAGAAGAGCAGATAGATCTTCAAAAAATTGGACAACGGAGAATCCTGCAGATATGATGACCAAGGTGGTGACAAAGGCCAAGTTTAAATATTGTTTAGACTTGGTAATATCCTGCACTTTTGAGTTGGCACCTGCGGGTGCATTTGGAGGCACTACTACCTGTTTAGAGAGAGAAGAAGTTCGTTTGTATTTGGTGGGAAACCCCACTACACAAGTATGTCTGCTATTGGTCAGTTGAAGATCGTTACAAAATTTGATAAGATGTATTCATGGGGAATAAAGCAGTTTGAGAATTTGAGTGACAAGTAGAGGGCTCGTTTAGCTAGACTCCCTATTCCGATTGAGCACGTGGCACCAAAGCAGGACAAAGAAGAGCCTCCTAATATGCATCAGTTGATGGCCTGCATGAATGCCCTTGAGATGCACTTGGATGCCCGCTTTGACACTCTGACGAATGAGATGAGGGGCTACTTTCAAGGAGGTCATCACCAGCCCGAGGAGTATAGGCTAGCATGCAAATTCCCTTCCAGTGGTCGACTTAATCTGAAGAGAATGGAATTGGCTTATTAGCATCCTCATGCTCCCCATATCCTCTTGTCCTTTATCGCACTTTCTGACTACTTGTTGAACTATTCGGTCCGTGTGTAGAGCCTTTATGCTTTCATGTGTGTGACTCTATTTTATTTGATACCCCTTGTGTTGGGGTCTATGATTTTGTCTAAAACTCTTGGATGCTTTATCGTATGCTTTGTGGATGTTTAGGACCTAATTAATGCTTGCGTTGCTTCTTATTTCACTTGTGCTTGCGTGTTGAATGCATGTTGGTTGTCATATGCCACTAGACGCTTGATCCGTGTTATGAGTGATTTGTTTTGCATGTTTAGGTACCTATATTTTCCCTTACCCCATTGCCGGTTCTAATTGTCGAGGGAGTTTCCTTATCCATCTTTTTAATTCTTCGCATAAGGACCATGCTTATAATTAGTGCAGGGGAGAGGGATAATGATTTGAGCTTGCTTTTAATAATTTCTAATCTTTATTGTTTAGCTCATAACTAAAACTTACAAGTCTTAGAGAAATGGGAAAATTAGGCGAATTAACCCCAATTTTTTGAAAATTACCTTGATTTCTTAACGGTTCATTACTAGTTTTGGTTAGGGGAATTGAATATATGAAAGTGTGTAGGTGAGTTCGGAAAAAATAAGTGTGTTGGCATGATTTTTAACTTTGTGCATTTTTAAACGAATCAATATGTTTCACTTGGTTAGATGAAGTTTATGTTTCCCTATTAGGACTAAAATACGGTTAGAGTGAACTCTAGTGTCTATTAAGGCAAAATTGAATTGACAAAAAGATTAGGGAAATGACTTAGGCATTCGTTGTCGACGGATCAATCCTTTTTCTACAAATTAGCTTTCTTTTTCACTAAATAACGCAATCCTTTTGACCCCCTTAAGCCGAATTGTCGTGTTAAATTTTATTCTTAACCACGTTACAAGCCCAAAACATGATAATGTTTTATTTTTTCCCTTCTATTCAAATACACCGTGCTTGCTCGTATAGATTTTTGTTGTTAAAGTCTTTTGACTAATCTTGATGATTCTTGGACGAAAGAATGAAATACAAGAAGAAAAGGGAAAGAGAAAAATTGAGAAAAGTTGAAAGTCGGAAAAAGAAAAGAAAATGAGCATTGAAATGGAATAGAGAAAAATTTGCGAGTTGTAAAGAATTAAAGGGAATCGAATACAAACACTCTAAGTTGGGGAAATTGGTGAAAGAAGGCCCGAAAAAGGGTAGTTTGAATTGTAAACGATGTAAGCATAGGTGTCGAGTCACTAATGGCCAAAATTTCCATAATCGATACCCTTAACCTACATTATAAGCCACTAAAGACCTTTTAATCCCAAGTCTCTAGTTCATTCTATTAGTCGAGATAGCCATGAAAAGTAAGCTCAAAGCCGTAAATTAGATTTTAAGAGGGAGACATAAACCATTCCGGGGAAGCGTTACACATTGTTTGTTTAAATTTGCACATTGTTAAGATTATGCTATTCACATTTTTCCGACGAATTTCCTATATATAAGTAGTATGCTTAATTTTCTTCACTCGAATGGGCGATGACGTGTTGATTAATTGAGGTAGTTTAGATTAATTGGGTTGACTTTTCAATTCTTTGTGCTATTACTCGAGGTGAGTAACGTTTTAGTGTGGGGGAATTGATAAGCCTCGATTCTCTATTATTTCGTGGCTTGTTCTTTCTTGTTTTCGACCTAATTACATTCACTTATCTTATTTTTAAGCTCATTTTAGGTACAATTTACCGCACGAGAAGAGCTGGGACGAGACGATAAGAAAACCACAAAATTGGGGCATTTTCATGTATTACCCGATCGGGTAATTTCACAAAGGAAAATTGCCCGGGTCGGGCTACCTGTCGAAACCTTCTGTGAAGATATGCACTTTTACCCAAGCCGGGTAATTCCATGTACAATTATTGCCCCGCCGGTAATTCTGTAGAAGTTGTTAGTGCGATTTTTCAAGTTACCCAGCAAAGGGAATTTTCTAGGCATAAATTACCCGACGGGTAAATATGTGTTGTGCGTTTTTAGAGCTGCTATTTAAGCATAATCCGTGAGCTTTTCTTGGAAAAAACCATTCTTAGACCTAATTTGAAGAGAAAACTCAGCAACTGAAGAGGATGATCAAGGGCCAAGGTTGACACTTGAAGTCTTGAAGAATCTTGGATGCTTGAGACCCTCTACTCCTTTTATCTTGCTTTAATTTAGTCTTTATTATATTTCCATAGTTATACCCTAGCTCTAAACATTGAAATTTGATCATAGTTGAATCTTGGCATTTGAATGTTTGGATACCTCTTTAATTCAATGAATATGTTTGATTTGTGTTACTTTGATGATGCTATGATGAGTTTTGATGCTATTATGAGTAGCTAGATTTTAGAGCTAGGGAGATGATACTAAGTGATTGCTAGGTGCTTGATAAAATGCTTCAATGAGTGTCTTAATATCTTAAGTTGGGAAAATGATTTGTTTAGCTAACTTGAGTGTGGCCTACTCTTGTTTGATCGTAAATTCACCTTCTAATTGAAAGATTGATTATGAATTGGACATGTTTTCCTAACACTTAAAATTTGAGTTAAAAGACATTTAACTTGATTTTGAGCAATTGAGTCTTTAATTAATCACGCCGAGCCGCTAATTAATTAATGACACTAACCTTGTTGTTTTGGCCTAAGCTTTAAATCATTAGATCACGAAAGTGGCATGGTTATGGTTTAGGTACGCGTAATTGACCTTGAAAGAGGCTTTTATGTATTTTAGAGGTTGGAATTGTGAGAGATGAGCATTCATTGAGCATTGGGTCGTACACTAAGCTTCACAAACGTATTATTCCCCAAATTATTTTATCTTGTAAGTTTAATCCCATGTTTAATTCTCACTTTAGTAGTTAATCTAGTTGTTAAATTCTAGTTTATAGCTAATTTGAGTTCTTAGTAGTTAATTAATTTCCAAATTCGTCCTGTCTATAGATTAGTCAATCTATTCGAATAATTGTCATTGGTTTACACCTTTCCTTGGCACACGACCCCTCGTGTTACTTCGATAATTTGTAACTTGCACTTAGGTTAGATTTTCACTTAACAAGTTTTTGGCGCCATTGTCGGGGAAGGCATTTTAAACCACTCTAGTTTGCGTAGTAGTAGCTAGTGCATTAGACCATTTACTTTTATTATATTTGATACTTGTCTATTCACTTATAGGTGCATACGAAGAGCTCAGAGCGAGGACAATCTCAAGCACTACCCAAAAATTGAGAAAAAACTTAGAGCTCTAAAGAGAAACCGAAGGCAAGAGATAGACTTGGTCCCATTTGAGATGGCCGGGAACAATCTACACCCACCGGGACCAAATATAAACCAAAAATCCACCTCTTCAACCACCATGTAATCCACCACCGGTTCCTAATACAAATCCTAATCCATCAATGCTCAATCAACCTCAAGCACCGATTCTCAATCAAAATCAAGGCCCTCTTGTTGAACAACACCAACAAGAGCCAAATTTCAACCAAGGACCACCAATGGTGAATCCACAACAAAGGCCCAAAGCTCCAAACCCACAAATGGTCATTCCACAACAATATTACAATCAAGGAATTCCACAATACCAACCGCCACAAGTTCCGAATGACGCCCAATATCAAGAAAACCCGAATATACCGTACTATGCACCATCTCATGTGCCTTATCCACTGATTTATGCACAACAATACCAAAAGACCCCGAGGTAAGTCAAAGATTGCGCCATGCCTAGCATGGAAATAATACAACAACAATTGGGCCGGCCGAGGTAACGGCTAATCACTTTGAGATAGAGCCGGCGTATATTTCCTTGCTTCAACAAAGTGCTTTTATAGGATTCGTATTGGAGGACCCCATCACTCATATCAATACTTTTATGGAAGTATGCGACACATTCAAGCTCAACAATGTACCCGAGGATGCGGTTAGGATTCGCTTATTTCCATTCACCTTGAAGGATAGTGCCAAGTTTTGGTATTCTTCTCTACCGGTGGAGATAAAGAGCTCATGGCCATTGTTGTCACAAGCCTTCCTCGAACAATTCTTTCCACACTCCAAGACTTTGAAGTTGAGGAACGACATCACCTCATTTCGACAATATGAGGGAGAGACCTTTTATGAGGCGCGGGAGAGATTCAAGGACTTGCAAAGAAAGTGCCCTCATCATTATTGCAAGGGACGGAACTTGTGCAATCATTTTATGGAGGGTTGTCTAATGACCTCAAGGCAATGATTGATTCGGCAGCCGGAGGAGCAATTATGGTCTTAGGAGAGGCGGATGCGTTAAATCTCCTAGAGAGAGTTGTGGCAAACAATGCTTGTTCCTCCGATCGAGGCCACACTCCAATGCCGAACCCAAACAATGCAGGAGTGAATCCAGCTCATATCCTTGAAACTTTGGAGGCCAAAATCAAGGCCAAGATTGATGCTACCTTAGGAGATCTTACGAAGAAGATTGATCAATTCGTCGTGAATGTGGTATCAAATCAACCATCCCAAGAGATGATCGCATATCCTTGTGAGCTATGTGGGGGTCCTCACCCTTACAATTCTTGTCTGTATGCCACTCCGGATAATTCTTCTTCGTCAAATGCCGGGTTCCGGCAAGCTAATGCATTTCATCACCAAAGGCCGACAAACAATCCTTATTCGAACACGTATAACCCCGGATAGGCAAAACAACCTTATTTCTCATGGTCCAACACCTCTAATGTCTAAAACCCACAAACTCTACCCCCAAAACCTAATCCTAACCCACAACTGAGGAATTCGGGCCATAACTACCAACTTCAACCACCTTTTCCTCCTCAAAACCAACAATTCCTTCAAACTCCCTATCCACCTCAAAACCAAAACCAATACCACCATCCCCAAAATTAATATCATCAATGCCACAAATCAAAACCAACAATTTTACACACCAAACCCTCAACCACAACCTCATCAACAAGCCAAACAAAAGAAGGATTGGGAATTAGCTTTTGAGATATTCTTGAACAACTCTTCGGACAAAATGCAAGAAATGCAATATCAAATAGCGCAAGTAGCCACTTAAAACAAGAATTTGGAGATCTAAATTGACCAAATTGCCAACTCTCTCAACACCCGACCTCAAGGGGGGTTGCCAAGCAAAATGGTGACAAATTCGAGAGAACATGTGAAGAAAATTACTTTGAGGAGTGGAAGGGCATACAACGAACCACTGATGCCTAGTGAAAGTGAGGCGAGACGAGTGGAAGTGGTAGTGTTGATAAGCCACCAATTGATAAGGGGAAAAGAAAGGTTGGAGAAGAAGGTGTTGAAAATTTAAACGAGAATAAAGGAAAGAGGCAAGAGATGAGGATAGACATTGGTGAGCCTGACTTGGTGAAGAGAAAAAGGGGGATAGTGAAGTGAAGAAAAAGAGAAATGAGGCATATTCGAAGCCTAAAGTCTACATCCAGCCAAAGCCTTATGTGCCTCCAATTCCTTTTCCCGAAAGGTTGAAGAATCACGAACAAGAAAAGCAATTTGAGAAATTTTTTAGCGTCTTCAAGTAACTCTACATAAACATCCCATTTATCGAGGCATTAGCATAAATGTATATGTTCTCTAGGTGATGGAAGATTCGATCGTACCCTAGCCATCAGTTCTCATGTATGGGTCGTGAGTTTCATGAAGCTCACGCCCGAGGATTCTATCCTCCACCAACCTCCTAGTGGATTCCGGGTTGATCCTTTCGAAGTGGAGACCGTACTCAAAAGTTACCTGACAGTCCGATGTCGTCCTGGGGCTCCTTGTCTAGATCTTAGGGGCCCAGTTCAAATTGTTCAAAGTTCATAAGTTCATAATTTTTAAAATTCAGACTTATTTTTCAAAGCCATAACTTGTTATTTCAAAACACCCACACCAACCCTTTTCAAATCAAACGAATGAAAATATATCATACATATATATAAACGTATCTTTCAAAAGTTCCATACAAATGGGCCAATTCCCACAAAATACATATCAAACACGTATCTAAATGCCTTTAGGGTTGTAGGTCATATTAACCAAAAGAAAGAAAACTTCACCTTGACGAGCAAACCGGATGAACAAGCCCAAAATGCACCTATGGAGCAGATCAGGACCAACGATGTGACGCCCCGTCCGATAAATCGTCCAGGTATGTGCCACAAGAGAGTTTAATTATGCATCTATGTGTTTAATTGTAACTTTGGGTGTCTACGTGACTTAATCGATTAAAATTGAATAAAAGATAAAATATGAATTCCTGCATGACAACTTGAGGATCGATGGATTTAAGTAACGTGGCTTTCTTGAATTTAATTTAATCGTTGGAGTTTGAATTTAAATAGGACTTGGGCCTATTTGCGTTTTTGGGCCTAACTTAAGTTAGGAAATTTTTGGGTCATTCGGACCGACATGAGCTCGGGAATTTGAATTCAAATTCTGACACCGCCGTTGTCATTGTTTCGATGATTCGAGTCGAATGGAATTTACTTCATAACTTTTGGATACCATTTGAGCCTTGAACCCTTTTATTAACCGGTTCACTTGAATCGGGAGCAACTTAGCCGGTTTTCTTGCCTTGACCTAAAATATCAGCCACCATATAATATCCTTATCCTCTTTCATTTCATTTCAAACCTCATATTCACTCTCAAGAAAGGAGGCCCTTGGAGAAGCTTCAAGAGAAGATGAAGACTTGACCTATTCTTCTTCCTGAGAGCTCATATCCTTCGATTCTTCACATCTTCACAAGATATAGGTAAGATTTGGAATTTCTTTGATGTGTATTTCATTTCTAGTCTTGGAATTGAGCATGAGATTCATAGCATGAACTTGAATGGAGAAATCATGAGAATATGATGAAATATGCCCAACTTGAAGTTATTGATGAACTCTTGGATTCCTAAGCATGCCTTGGTGATTTGAATGCTCCTTATGTGCTCTTGAATGCTAAGAATTCGAATTAGAGGTGTAGGATTTCATATGTCCATGTCTAGAACTTGAATTTCATGAAAATGTGTTTATATGATTTAGGGCAAAATCTTCCTAGAACTTGATTTAATTGATGTTTTGATGCTAAGCATGATTTATATGATGATATACATGAATTTCATGATGATTTATGGTTGATATGATGTTGGGTTGTTGATTTTTGGGTTGATTCTCCTTCTATCCGAAGCTTGGAAGCTTCTGCTCAGTTTTACAAGCCGAAAAGGCCGGTCCCGTGTTAGCCTTTTGCTCGGAACGGCCCTTCCGGGCTAGGGTTTGTTTTTGGCGGCCGAACATGGGAAGGACCGTTCCTATGTAAGGCATGGACTAGGAACGGCCGTTACCAGTCTCGCTCAGCTTGGGCATGGGAAGGACCGTTTCCATTCTACCTTGTGCATGGGAATGGCCGTTATCGTGCGTCTGTCAATTGTTTTGCTTGCCTTTTTTTTGCGTTATTGATTCATTTGAGTTGCTACATGATTTATATGTTTTGGTATGACTTGAATTGCATCTTTGAACCTTAATTACACCATTGCTTACATGATTTGGTGAAATATGTGAATAATGCTAAGTGAACTACTTGTATCCATCACTCCATATTGCTTATCACTCATCTCTTGGTATGCCGTGCGTCTTGCTTGGTTCATAGTGTCTAAATCTTGGAATCTGTCTTGTCATGTCTCAGAGTTTGGTGGTGCGGGTGAGCCCGTGGTACAGAGTGTTTGGCCCTACACACTCTTAGATTCTGCTTTACACGAGGTGAGGTTTATATTTTGTATAGTGGGGCCTATGGCCTTTATATGCTGTTTTCCAACCCCTGCTTGCGAGTATACTATATTTTGCTTTATTACATGTTGGATATGATATGTTTATGATCTTGTGAACCACCTTTGGGTTTTGGAAAACTATTATGAAGGTGTATGTAAGCCTTTCTGGAAATCTGTTTTGTTCTGGTTCTGATAGCGAGCTTGGCCATGAAATACTGCCATATGTCTGTTCTGTTCTATCTTGTGGATACGATGAGCTATGGTTAAGGAACCCCTCGAACGGTATAGGGCCGTCAGGGTCTACCCTCTGTATAGTCTCCATTTGAGATATCATTGCTCGACTCAGGGAGACGGGAAAAGCGTGGTATCTTTAGCCTTCGACCTAAGGGTCGGGGGGACTCTTATTGGTTGGCTTTCCCTTGAGAGATTGTCTTGACTTGGATGGCTTGGGGATGGTACATCTCCTCCATCATGGTGCATTGTGGTGGGATTGATTCTGTATTTCTGTTTTGTTCTGTCTGTTTTGAGAAGTGGGTTGGAAGCTCATACTCGCCGAGCAATCTGTCTTGTTCTGTCTTGTATGGGATTTGTGAAATGGGATAGGTTCTTTCTAAATTGTTTGCGAACTTATATCTATTTTGGGTATTTTCAACTGTTTTGGTGTGCAAAACCCTAGCCTCAAGTCATGAATCCACCCTTACGTTATGTGTTGTGCTCTATATATATATTGTGGGTGTGCATTAGCCCCCTCACTCAATCAGTTGACTGACACCTCCTATCGTTTATTTTTCAGTTGCAGGTCTTTACTTTTGTGCTAGGCGGATGAGTCTGCACTTGTGGTCATAGTTCGAGTCTGTATTTACCTTTCTATTTTATTTATCTTTTGGGTTTATGTATTTTATTTTCTGTCGTTGGATATTACTGTTACTTTACTCATGCTTTACTTTATGTTGACCCTGTGAGGTCTAGGACAGCCCTGTGTAGCTTAGATGATTTGGCCCTGTGTGGCATAGGATTTTATATTTAGCCCTGTAAGGCATTGTTGTTTTTCGATGTTGTATACTCTGGGTTACTCTTTTGTTATTATTTCAATCTGTCGTATGTGTTTGGTTTAAATCGCTTCCGCATTCTGGTGGGTTTTATTTTTACTTCCGTGTACTCTATCGGTTTAGATCCGCCTAACCTAGCGTGTGTGTGGTCTCTCGCATACTGGAGTTTGGATTTAGGCTTGTACTCATTCCATGATTGAGTTCAGACTTCAGTGCGGAGGATGTGACATCTTACGCTCGGGTGTTATATCCTTAAGTGGTATTAGCGCTCCCGATTGCAAAACCGGGCTCTTGAGTCGTGTGGGTCTGTCTAGGTCGAAGGATTTAGGAACAATGTGCTTATGTGATTCATTTGACTACTTGATTACCATTACTTGCACTCATATGCTGACCTCCATGCATCGATATTTGATCAAATTGTGGATGTAGAATGTCTCATAGACGCCGTTATCGTGGGATCTCACCTGAGGAGCATGTTCCTCCTCCCCCTCCGCCTATGAATGCTGAGGGCATCGCCCATGCTTTGCTTAACCAGCTCTGACATAATCAGAGGCACGGAACACCCGAGTGTCCAGAGGGTATCATTTCATCTGCCTATCGTGAGTTTAGGGGTAACAACCCTCCTAAGTGGTTTGGAGACGATGACATTAAGGTTGATGAGTGGCTTACAGAGATCACCGGGATTTAGGAGATTTGTTCGGCGAGTTCACATGAGAAGGCTATTTTAACTTCGAGGTTCATTCAGGGCCAGGCTATTAAGTGACTCAAGGGAGTCCGATCTAGGCTTGACAGGAGTGGTGTAGAGTTTACTTGGGAGGCATTCGTACACGAGTTCAATAAGAAGTACATATCGTACAGTGCATGTGAGCGCAGACTTCAGGAGTTGGCTGACTTGAAAAAGGGATCTCAGAGTGTCGAGGAGTACATTCTAGAGTATGAGAGGCTCGCTCCTACACTACCTATATCACTGACGTGGATTCTCACAGAGCTCATCACTTTCTTCATGGACTTTGAGAGGAGATTCAGAGGGCGCTTTGGGCCACCAACGTCTCTACTTGGGCTAAGGTCACAAAGAAGGCCATTCAGGTTGAGGCTCAGAGACAGAGATTGAGACCCCTACCTTCTTCTACGGGATATAGTTCGGGATCTAGTTTAGGCAGGATGCCCACCTCTCAGGATGTTACTACTACCTTTGCTCCAGCTCTCGATCACCGGACTTGACCAACAAGAAGCACCGGGTTGCCATTCCAGTGACGTCCCCAGCGCTACTGGCTCCAGTCTCTTGTCTTCACTGTGGAGGCCCTCACCCTTCAGATGAGTGTAGGAAGTATTATGGTAGATGCTACGTGTGTGGGTCTGGTGAGCACAAGATAGCGACTTGCCTGAATAGGGAGCCAGCGGTTCAGGCTCGTGCATATGCTCTACTCCGAGGGAAGGAAGCAGCAAGAGACAATCAGAATAATGGAGATGGAGGTAATTGCATTCATGGCATTTGCATACATGCATCACTTTTATATTCTATCTTGCCTTACTTGAGACGTGATAATTGTGGTTTTGTTGTGTGCTTTGATTGATTGGTTGTTGGTTTCTTCGTGGTGTACCCTGAGTGTACGAGTGTTCTGGTTTTGGTGGTTTTGTGGGTTTTGAGCTTTTGCCGCGGACACCCCTATTTTTCTTCCTT
>JBBMKE010417107.1:0-11176 GCA_037834125.1 Lippia alba | reverse complement strand
TTATAACAAAAGACAAAACATTATTCAATCGACATCTTCCTACTATGATCATCATTTGAACGTTGGATTCAAGCGGACCGTGGTCGATTGACAATAATATTTAAATTATTAGGTGTATGTCTTTTTACTTTCCAATGTCTTTTTGTTGTTCACATAGATTGACCTCTAACCATCACCTTTATTAGTTTAATTGGACCAATTTTATTAGGAAAAAAATTATAATAGTTTTGACGTATACATTTGATGTGTGTATGTGATGAATGAAACAAAAAATGAAACATAAATATGAAACGGAAGATTAAAAGTCTTATAACAAAAGACAAAACATTATTCAATCGACATCTTCCTACTATGATCATCATTTGAACGTTGGATTCAAGCGGATCGTGGTCGATCGACAATAATATTTAAATTTTAGGTGTATGTCTTTTTACTTTCCAATGTCTTTTTGTTGTTCGCATAGATTGACCTCTAACCATTACCTTTATTAGTTTAATAGGGCCAATTTTATTAGGAAAATGCCACGTAGGAAACAGGTAATAACCGATTGCGGGGACCCACAGGCTCTCCTCAGTCGATCACGTCGACAGGAGGGCATGGTCGAATGAAGGCCGACCTCGTACTCGTCGCGCCGTCTTTAAACAAATGAAGGGGCCAGTCGAATAAGATCCGACTGGCGCATAGTGGGTCGATCCCTATTTGAGCAGACAACGGTCCCCACCTGGCGCCGCCTCTAGCATTAAATGCTCTGAGACGGACCGTACTGGCGTACAGGCAGCATTTAATGCTCCTGACACACTTACGGAAAGGTCCAACCCACACCCTCAGGTATAAAAACCCCCTCATTTATATCATTTAGGACACATATTTAATACACTTAAGTCTAACTTTTCGACGTATCCGTACCCGAATACTGACTTGAGCGTCGGATTGCTGACATAGGGTAAAACCCAACCTGTCCCTATTCGGCCTTCTAGTTCACCCTCTGTTCTATCTTTCTGGTCAACTACCCTGAGTTTCTCCTAAAATACAAATCTCGAGTGATCAAGTCAAGGCCTATTTGACCGACGAATTTCGACACGATTATTTTGGCGCCGTCTGTGGGAAACTCAGAGTGAAAGCCAAACCTGAACAATGGAACTACGCAAGCGGAATATAGGAATCGATGGGCCCGAGAACTCCCGTCAACCCAACGCTGCAATACTCCCGGTTATGCCGCCACAAGCGCCCGATGAGCATAATCCCCTTCATCCTCCAGTTATCTGCAACCCCTTTGAGTTAGATGACTACTTGGAGAAGTGCCAGCCGAGGTTATCGCGGCCGCAGTCAAAAATCGAGCTTCGATTTTTCCCGAGAAGCCAAGAGCTAGTCCTGCAATTCCCTCGCCTGGTCAGTACCCGACCTCCTATGGGCCGCCACAAACTCACTACCGGTATCCCCCACCCCAATACTGGGGATACACGTCGCCTCCGGCCTACTATCACAATTACTATGGTCCGCCCCCACCACTAGGTCCCGGCCAGTGGTAAGAGGCGGGTCGAGGTAAGCACCCCGTCGAGGTGGTTCAATAGAACCAAGAGGTAGATTTTGGTCGCCGTCGGGCCGGAAAAAGGCCCAATGAAGAAGTAGAGCTACAAATGCCCGACGCGCCGCCACCAAAAAAGGTGACTAGTAAAGATCCCACCCGGACCGAGAAAGTAGACTCCGGGTATCGGGGAAAAGAGAAGTCAGGCTTCGACCGCCTGGGGGCTAAGGTTAACCCTGAAGCCCCTAGAAAGTCTAACCGAGGCTACGACGTAAACAGAGACGGCTTGAGGAATCGACTTCCTCGTAGAGAACACCAAGAACCACAAAAGAGCCGAGTGTCGGCTAGGGAGCGGGTCCGACGAGAAAACCCGTATTAGATTAGCGATGACGAAGAGTCTCGCATGAATGTTCGGCTGCCCTAGCCAACCCCGAGACGATCGGCCCCACCGTGAACATGGCCAAGATCGACAACCGGCGGCGAGGGGCCCAGCGATGAAATACCGGAGCGCACGAGAAACCCGATCCCCTTTTTCAGATGAGATCCTTCGAGCAATGGCTGAGGATAAGATGCCAACCAACCTGCCCCACTACGACGGCACCTCCGATTCGGAGCGCTATGTCGACCGCTTCGAGATCGAGGTCAGCATGTTTGGCCACTCGCCTCATGTGAGGGCCAAGATATTCGCCACCACCTTGGTAGGGGCTGTCCAAGATTGGTTCTCTAGACTACAGGCCCGAAGCATTAGAAAATATGATGACTTAGTCGATGACTTCGTGGCCCATTTCTCCTCAGTTAAAGGAGACAAACTCCCCTCCACCTACCTCTATAGTATTGTACAAAGAGATAGGGAGTCATTAAGGGATTTCTTCATGCGATTCTCGCATGCAACTGTCCAAGTCGAGACCCCAAGCATGGACATGCTCATTCGGACCCTTTATGGTGCCCTCAAGGACAAGGGCTGCACCGACCACATCGTTCGAGAAAATCCAGACTCCATTGCCCGCATTTTAGAAATAGCAAGTGACTGGATGAGGCTCGAAGAAGTGCGCATGGCCAGTCGAGTCGCGCCGGTGATAATTCCGGTAAGCAATCAGCAGATTAGGGCCGAGTCGAATAGGCCCGAGTAAAAAAGGGATTCTAAGGGCAAAACGGAAAAAGCCCCGGGATCAAGCCAGAAAAAATATTACACTCCTTTTAACCGACGTATTGAGGAGGTGTACAGTGTGGCGCCCAAACACCTGTTCAACGCCTCGAGATCAACAAAGGAGACCGCGAAGACGAAGACTCCATCGGCAGACCGGCTATGCCACTTCACAGTGTTTTACCTTGAAGGATGAGGTCGAGCGGTTGATTAAGGGCGGACACCTCCAGGAGTTTGTAAAGAAGCTCGACGAGTTCGCTGCTCGAGCAGAGGAAATGAAGGAGCGCAGTCCTCCGATGGACCGCGACATAAAGCAACCTTTGGAGAGGGAGCAGAATCTTTCGTATCTTGGGAAAATCAAGATGATAGCCGGAGGGCCTGCTGGCGGAGACACGGAGTCGGCTCGAAAGAGGATGAAGAAAGAGGCATAGAGGAATTATTACGGGCCACACGAAGTCATGGAAATCGATCAGGGTAATAGCTGGATAGATCAGGAGGTCAGTTTTAGTAGTAAGGACCTCGTCGGCCAGCCACCACGGGAGGGCGAAATGCCTAGTTGTCCGATGGTAGTCACGTTCGACTTAGCCAATTATGTTGTATCTAAAACCCTCGTTGATAATGGAAGCTCAATAAATATGATCTACCTCGCGACTCTTAATCGAATGAATCTTACTAAAAAACTTCGTCTCAAACCACTAAAGACTCCGTTAACCGATTTCGGGGGCTCCGAGGTCTACCCCCATGGTCGAGTAAAACTAATAACCTCCATTGGAACCCTCCCTAAGAGGGAAACAATCGAAGTAAAGTATTTAGTGGTCGATCAACCTTCGGCGTACAACATAATTTTCGGGAGACTCGGGTTAATCGATTTTCGAGCAGTGATTTCAACCTATCATCAATTGATAAAACTCCTAACCCCCGCCGGGATAGGGGAGTTGAGGTGCGATGTTCCAATGGCCTGGTCATGTTACTCAATCTCAATGGAGAAGGTAAAGCTTCCGGATCAGCGTATCATCCCCGTGCTCGACCTGCCTGATGGTAGTGAGGATGAGATCGAAGACTTTGACTCAACAAATATGGGTGGTCCTGTCCGAATCTCAAAACTAGCCAAGAAAAAGCAAAGAAAAGCTGACGCTGCTGCTCGAGTTGAGTCATCAAGCCAAACAGTCCAAATACCATTGCAACCGTGGCAAGCCGAAAAGATCACCAACGTCGGTGTAGCCAAGTCGGGGAAAGCGAAGGAACAGGTTTTGCTTATTCAAACCTACGACTTGGTTGGGGTCGATCATCATGCATCACCTCAACGTCGACCCCTCTTTCAATCCAATCAAACAAAAGCTTCGAAATCAAAGCGCCAAAAAAAATGAAATTATCGAGGGCGAAGTGAACAAACTTTTGGACGCCGGGTATATCGTTCCAGCCAATTATGTCGAGTGGCTGTGCAATATCGTCCTCGTCGCCAAAGCCGGAGGGAAGTGGCGCATGTGCAATGACTTCACTGATTTGAACAAAGCCTATCTTAAGGATCCTTATCCGTTGTCCCGTATTGATCAGCTGGTCGATTCGATCGCGGGTTGCGAGATGTTAAGCATGACGGATACCTTTCAAGGCTACTATCAGATTTTTATGGCGCCCGAAGACGAAAACAAAACTGCATTCGTAGTCTCGAAGGGTATATACTATTTGAAAGTGATGTCGTTCGGACTCAAGAACGCGGGGGCTACCTATCAAATACTTATCAATCGAATTTTTGAGGGGGGATAGGAAAGTCCATGGAGGTTTATGTCGATGATATGATAGTCTAATCGCCCAAGTCGAGTGATCACCTGGCTGACCTCAGTCGGACATTCGACCAATCGGACAATCGTCCAAAACCTGAAGACCAAACTAGAAGATAAGAAGAGTGATTGGGTCGAAGAACTTGATGGAGTACTGTGGGCCTATCGGACAACCTCGTGCACCGCTACCGGAGAAACGCCATTTTCAATGGTCTACGGTTTCGAGGCAATGATCCCAATGGAATTGCTCCATCCCACTGCTTGAGTGATTCACTTTCAGGACGGTCAGAACCGGCAATTCGAGCTGGACACAATTGAAGAAAAAAAGGAGCAAAATACTACACGGGGCTGAGACTCGATATTTGGAGATTAAAATTTGCGCTCGGATTGGTCCACACTGCTCGACGACTCAAGCCTTACTTCTAGGCGCATTCCATCATTGTTCTTACCGACCAACCGCTCCGATAGGTTATGGACAAGCCCGACTGCTCCGATCGACTAACCAAGTGGGCTATCGAGCTAGGGCAGTTCGACTTAACGTATCAGCCAAGGATGGTGTACCAAGCGCAAGTATTGGCAGACTTTTTAATTGAGAAGATGCCTTCCACAACAGTAACCAAAGGTAAGAGCCGGTGGACCCTCTTGGTCGACGGCTCCTCGACCTCATCTGGGGCGGAGTTGGCGTGTGCCTTAGAAGTGCTGAAAGAGATGAACTCGATTTTGCCATCTGCCTGGAGTTCCCGACGACAAATAATGAGGCCGAGTACGAGGCCCTCATTGAGGGAATGAGACTAGCTAAGGAGCAAGGAGTCAAAGACTTGATAGCCCCCACGGATTCACAATTGGTGGCGAGTCAGTTCAACGGAACATACGAGGCAAGGAAAAAGACGATGGTCAGGTATCTCGACCTGGTCAAAACATGGGCATCAAAATTCAAACATTTCACAGTCGAGCAGATTCCCTGTGAAGAGAACGAAAGAGCCGACGCGCTCTCGAAGTTGGTCAACGGGCTGCGAGGAACGAGTGAGTAATCTTCTCAAATGGTTCAAGATCGATCGAACACCATGGAGGTTATGAGCTTCGATCCAGTAGAGCCATGCTGGCTCGATAAAATCGTACTCTACCTCAGAGACAGAGTACTCCCGGAAAGCAAAACGGAGAGGCGCTGGCTAATAGCTCGATCAACAAGCTATACTATCAACTCGGACGGTCTGTTGTTTAAGATGTCCTTTCGAGAACCGGAAAAACGATGCCTACGACCATCTCAAGCCAAAGAGGTCCTCGAGGAGGTATACGTTGGGTCCTGCGGAAATTACTCGGGCGGCCGGGCTCTAGCAAAAAAGGTCTCTCGAGCAGGGTATTATTGGTCGACAATGGTAAGAGATGCAGTGCACTTCGCAAGAAGGTGCCCAAGTTGCCAGAAGCACGCGAACATCGCCCATCAACACCCTGGCGAGATGATTCCTGTCGAAATTTCATGGCCATTTGACCAATGGGGAATCGACATAGTTGGGCCATTTCCACTAGCTCCTCGACAACATCGATACGCGATCGTGTGCATTGAGTATTTCACCAAGTGGGTCGAAGTGACATCGGTCCACAAGACGACGTTTGTGGGCGTGACCCGATTTCTCTGAAAGAATGTCATCTGCAGATTCGGGCTACCTAGAGTTTTGATATGCGACAATAGACCTCATTTTCATAGCAAACAGTTCAAGCGATATTGTACCAAATTGGGAATAAACTTGAGATTTACCTCTGTCGGTCACCCTTAGACAAACGGGCAAACCGAGGTGACCAATCTAACAATCGTCCAAAACCTGAAGACCAAACTAGAAGACAAGAAAAGTGATTGGACCGAAGAACTTGATGGAGTACTGTGGGCCTATTGGATAACCTCGCGCACCGCTACCACAGAAATGCCATTTTCGATGGTCTACGGTTCCAAGGCAATGATCCCGACGGAATTGCTTTATCCCACTGCTCGAGTGATTCACTTCCAGGCCGATCAGAACCAGAAGAACCGACAATTCGAGCTGGACACAATTGAAGAAAAAAGGGAGCAAGGTTACAGTCGAATGCAGCAATATCGGGCTTCCGTGCTAAGAGCTACAATAAAAGTATAAGTCTTCGGCAATTTCGTGTAGGAGATCTGGTCCTCAAAAGAGTCGACGTAACAAGGCACGTTGGAAAACTCGATACAAATTAGGAAGGACCTTTTCGGATCATTACCATCGGGAAAAATCAAGCTTATCATCTCGAGCAGATGGACGGCACGCAAGTGCCTCGATCCTAGAATGCGCATAACCTTAGAAAGTTCTATGCTTGAATCTGTACAACGTTTGTATCGGTTTGTTGTGTTCTTATTAATAAAGAACACTCGAATTTCTTGACTATCATACTCTTCTTTCGAGTTAAATAGTTTGATTAACAAGTCAAAAAGCAAAATGAAACTTCTCGAAATCATCGTATTAAAGGTTGAAAAGTAAAATTCATTAAAGATTAAGGCCGACTATTAAAGTCGACTCAGATGTCAACATTTGGATTCTTATAATAAGAGCTTCAGTCGGCTACCCCGGGTCGACTATATTTGTAAGTTTGGGAATGACCCTTTGGATTTTTCATATTGGGAACATTCGTCGGCCTTTCCGGGTCGACAAACAACTTGCGAAGAAAAAGAAAAATAACAAAAACTGGAAATGGAAAGCAGAAATCTAAGCTACACACGACCATTAATCGACCGGCCATCAATTGAGCTCGTCTTCCGATGACTCCTCCTCCTCAAACTCCATGTCGGGGAAGACCTCCTTCAGGATTCTCGACTCCGTCATTGTGCTGATATCAACCACTTGAGACAGCTTGCTCGGATATTCCTGCCGGTTAGCACAAATGGTTTTGGCCAACTCAATGGTAAAGCCATATTCATGCTTATTCCAATCAATGTTCTCAGTCGGAGCCGCCTCTTCGATCTGGGGAGGCGGTCGAGGATCTGGACATTGGAGCCCAATCTTAGCGCGGTCAATTACCTCGGGAAGATAGCCTGGTGCCCGACATTGCGCAAGGCATAGCTCGAAGCCCTCCTTCATATCGGCTATATTAAATGGAACTGTCGTCCGTTTGAAAGCCGGGGATTTCATGAATTTATAGATCCCGTAAATCTGAGTTGGCCATCAGCACATACAGGATTTGCCGGCATCGGTTGATGGCTTTTCAAGCTCCCTCAACTTGCCCAGCCCTCTCTCCATTCTGGAATGCTTCAACAGTTTTGACCGATTGGGCGTCGAGCTCTTCATGCACCTCGACCAGCTCGTTCAATTTGGCATCGAGCTGCTCCTTGAATACCTTTGAGGCCTCCGCCGCCTCATCCCTCGATTCCTTCGTGGACTTGAGTTTAGAACCTAGTAGGGCGTTTTCCATTTCTAGGTCCTCGATCCTCTTCCTAAGCCCCTCTACCTCCCAGTCAACTGACGCCTTGGCCTCCAACTTAGCTCTTCCCACCTTATAGACTTGGGCGCGCCGACTTATGTGGAACAAGTCTTGGACAAACTGCACGAATTTATCGGCTAAAGAAAATCGATTGGAGTGTTCAATAAAAATTGCAGAAAGTGACTTACCCCAACAGCTTTGACGGCAACACTCATCTCCAATTCGATGTCCGCCATCTGCCATCTCGAGCGATGGCCGATTAAGGTTTGAAGGCTATGGTAGGTGGCTCAAACTGCCCGATCAGCTCGGGGGCTTGACCCCAATCGACGATATTGCCCGTCCTTCGTTCAAAGTTGAAGTCTGCCAGGCAAATGAGGCTCGGTGATCTTTAGCATTTTGAAAAAGTCGGCAACGTCGGCATCAAGGGCCTTGAACGGCCGGTTTGCCATCCTAATTGCCTCCAGCGATAAAGGGGCCGGCGTCTTTTCGGTAATAGATGGAGTAGCCAGCAAGTCCGAGGATGAAACCGTTTCTTTCGACTTACTTCTCCCGGCCTGAGCGGAGTCTTTCCCTTTGCTCGTAACAATCGGCCTAGGAGTTTTTGGGGCGTCATCCTTGCTCTTCTTCGACTTCTTGCGTTGGTCATCTTGTTCGGGGGCAGCCTTATCCTTTCTTTTGCCCCAATTGACTAATCAACCGGGCCGCCCGCAGTTTGGGTCGGTCGTTTCTGCACCGGTTGAGCCTGTGGAGCCGCCATAGGGGGTCGAGCTACAGGGGCGTCGGCCATCTTATGGTGAACAACTGCCTTCCCCGCCTCGACCACCACCACCTCCTCCTTATCGAGGTCACCCATGTCACCGAGAAGCAGATTCAAGCGACTCATGCTTTCTTTATCTGCAAAAGAGAGGAAAGTTTTAGAGCAATCACTCGGTAGAAAATCGACAAGAAAGAAAATCATAAACACAAGAAACCCTCCACTCGATGGCTTCACCCGACTATTTTGGTACCGGGGTTAAATCACCTGCTTGGAATCCCGGGGGCTATGCCAAGGTTGATCAGTATCTTCTCTTCGATCAACTTTTTGCAATTGAAAATGCCGAGATTGAGCAGGTTCCTTATAAAAATGTTTAACCACCTTGGGATACCTGGAGGAAATATTTTACTCGGCTTCCAGTTCCAAACTCTATTATTTAACCCGGGCCACCCCTTGTTGCTTTCAATGAAGACAAATTGTTTCTTCCAATTGACCCCATGCGACGAGGTCGGCGACGTCATGAACTTATGGCTCGATTTAAACGCCAACTGAACGAAGCCCTAACCGGAGCCAGACTTCTCTTTCTCCTTAAAAAGCTCATTTATGACGTCGACCATAGGGATCCCAAAATACCTCATCAACACTCGAATACCATTTATCATGGCATAGGCGGTTCGACATCATTTGAGCCGGACAGATGTTAAAGTGGTTCAGCAGCTCGAGGGTCTCTTCATCGATGGGAACCCTAAATCCCGAGTTTACGTGCTTCCAATGGATCGCAATGCAGCCCTCGGGAGGATCAGTCATCCTTTGCCCAGTGGTGGGTCCGAACACTCGGTAATCTTCTGGAACCACCTCACCCCCGAACAGTGTGTCGTGAAGATCGGCCAACATCTTGTCCGTAATTTTGCATGCAATGAATCGAGCATCCTTTAGCAGTACTCGATCCGGGGATTTCTTTCCATAAGGGATATATATAGAATCTTCCTCTTCATCCGATCTCTGCTGATTCGATCCGGATGGCAGTTCCCCATAGATTAAATGGGGCATCGCCCTCTCCGGGTGCATATCCACAGGATGTACTACTGTGATCGGCACCGCCGAGATCACGGAACGGGATGGAGGAGTTGAGTGCCTATCCCAGACTCCATTGACTAACTAGTTATTTCAACCTCCCTGGCAAAGGCCTCCTTCAAAATTTTCGGCTCATTTCTATGAGAGCTCGGGACGCTGGATTCTGAGCTGGAGCTAGTGTCCTTGCTCGAACTTTCAAAACTTGAAGATTTGTGTGAAGACATCCCACAACTCGAACCGAAAAACTCGAATAAATATCCCTTCCTAAATCTTCTCCTCGAAATAAATGATCAAGGGTTTGGTGTCAGGGAAAATGGTCGAATACGAGTCGAGATGAGATTTGCCTCTCACTCACGCGAAAATTCAAAAAAATGAAAGAAAGACAATAATCGAAAAGGTTTAGTAAAGTAACTCACCAATTGGAGTCTTTGTCTCAGTTCGGATTCCTTGCCTTATACTCGAATGCTTCGATCTCTCTAGCTCTCTGGATTTCCCTAAGTAAGGAGTAAAATGAAATGATCAAAGGGCCTTATATAAAACTGTTTGGGCGGAAACTCCGAAGGCGAATCGTCGTCATTACTCTGGGGCCCACTCCGGGGGATCAATAAGCGGCCGGCATGTGCCCCATGACGCAGCTTATCGGGGGCTAATAACGTGGGCCTAAACCGCCGTACCACGCAGGCGACACATGGCCCATCTGACGAGCTCCACGTGGCAAAAAATGCCACGTAGGAAAGAGGTAATAACCTACCACGGGGACCCACAGGCTCTCCTTAGTCGATCACGTCGATAGGGGGCATGGTCGAATGAAGGCCGACCTCGTACTCGTCGCACCGTCTTTAAACAAATGAAGGGGCCAGTCGAATAAGATCCGACTGGCGCATAGTGGGTCGATCCCTATTCTAGCAGACAGCGGTCCCCACCTGGCGCCGCCACTAGCATTAAATGCTCTGAGACAGACCGTACTGGAGTACAAGCTGCATTTAATGCTCCTGACACACGTACGGAAAGGTCCAACCCACACCCTTAGGTATAAATACCCCCTCATTTATGTCATTTAGGACACACATTTAATACGCTTAAGTCTAACTTATCGACGTATCCGTACTCGAATACTGACTTGAGCGTCGGAGTGCCGACATAGGGTAAAACCCAACCTGTCCTTATTCGGCTTTCTAGTTCACCCTCTGTTCCATCTTTCAGGTCAACTACCCTGAGTTCCTCCTAAAATACAAATCTCGAGTGATCAAGTCGAGGCCTATTCGACCAACGAATTTCGACACGATCAAGTTTAGACACAACACAGAAGCAATGTATATAGATTAGCAATTTTCATAACATTTCTGCCCAAAACAAGGAACTTTGTTGAAGTGGTAACATTTAACCTCACTTACTAGTCATGTACTCATGTGGAGTGATGAACTGTTTTATATATAGAAATTTTAGGAATTAGGTAATTGTTGTTATATATATAT
>JBBMKE010417096.1:0-11176 GCA_037834125.1 Lippia alba | reverse complement strand
GGGCATAAATGTACTTTTACAAATTCTGTTAAGGGACCTCATATCAAACAAAACTATAGGGACTAAAATGTAATTTTCCAAAAATGATGAACTACATTGTAATTAGGCCTAAATACAGGGTAGTCAGATATAATTTTTCTTTTATATATATATATATATATATATATATATACACACACACAGAGAGAGAAAAAAGATTTTATGTCATCCTTACTTTGGCCAATTTTACATTTTACCATCTCGGGCAATTTTCATTTGCAAACTGCCATTTGAACTTTGCATTTGTAACAAACTACCATCTAAATTATTATTTTTTTGGTGGTTTTGGCCTAAAAACTAGATACGTGACATGTTTATACATGCGCCACATCAATTGTATTTTCACTAAAACCACTGGAAAAAAAAAGTTTAGATGACGGTTTGTTACAAAGGCAAAATTCAGATGACGGTTTGCAATGAAAATTGCCCGAGATGAACTAAATTGCAAAAATTCACAAAGTACGGATGACAAAAAATCTTTTTCTCTCTATATATCCCATATGAGATATATCGAATTATATATTGATTATTGAGACCAAATAAGCTGATTTTATATCAAATAGTCTGAAATATATATTTAGATTAGTGTGGAATTTTTAAAATATGTTCACAATCAATAATGGTTGAGTAACCTTATAGTTGTTGGGTGCTATGCAACCTTATCTAGAGGTCTCGTATTCGAGTTCTTAAGATTGCTGCTATTATTAATAGAGAGAATTTTATATTTCAATGATCCAACTAGCTCAAATTTAAATTATTTATAGGTGTATTTTATATATTTATGATATTATATAATTAATTAATTAAATAATTATTTATTATTTATTATGTCATCCCGGTTTGACCCGTAGTTGAACCGATCGAACCGGATGAACCGGTGACCAGTAGGCTTACCGATTCGACCTCCGGTCCGCTTTTGAAAACATTGGGTAGAATCGAAAAAAAAATGATCAAGTGTTCAGGCAGTCGAGTACGATACTTTTGGGAAAAATTATAGTCCTAAACCAAATAAGCTAGTTACATAGCAAGTGCATTGTACTTGCTAATTATTCCACTCATGTTTCTAAATTTTTCATCAATCAGACTATATGTTTTTTATAAGTATAATTCCGAATCATTAAGGTACACCATATGTGGTATGCCTTATAAAGTATAATCTTGAACTACTAAACTAAATCATCTATGTTATGTATTAATTATAAGAGATGTATGAGATGAAATATTTTGGAACGGGATTAAAATTTTGAAAGGAGGGAGGAGACCAAAAAAAGAAATTAAAATATTAGCGCGGTCGAAAAATTAAAAGGAAACTAAACAAAATCGAAAGTATAAGTTTTTAATTTCAGAAGAAAATCTACTATTAGCAATTAAATTGCACCTATTAAATGATAGTGATTTTAATTTTACGGTCACACATACATAAATATTTAGTTTGCAATGGTACTCGTAATAATTAATAATTGGTGGCAAAAGAAATAAACAGGGACTCAGTTAGGGGTGTCAATTCGGATGGGTCGGGTGGGTTGGGTAGGGATATTATACAAAAAATTTCAACCCGAACCCGAAACCCCCAACCCTAACCTGAACCTATCAGGTTCGGGTTGACCTGATTTTTTTCAGGTCACCCGATGACCCGACCCACCCGTTTTAACCCCGAACCGATCTGATATATTATTAATTTTTTTCCCTTCTATTTCATGTTTCACGTTTTTTCCTCCTATTTTGAAAAAATAACAATACAACAGCTATTTAATTCCATCATAGAAAAACAATCTCAGTAAATGTCTGAGAAACTCCCACAAAAAAAAGTAACACTTCAAATGCTCGTTACAGAATGTTTTACAGAAAAAGAGCAACATAGATAAAAAGAGCTAATATTCTTCAACAACAGATCCCTCAACAAAGCTACTTCCCAACATCAAGCGCCATCCTACCAAAAACAATGGAGAAGCTAATTAGAATTAAATTTTTATTTTAAGATGAAATTAAATTGTTATAATCTATTTTTTAAGATGGAATACAAATTCAAATATAATTTGTAACAAGTTGTTTTTTAAGAAATATAAGAGGTTGTAATTTGTAATAATCTGTTTTAGTGTTATATAAAATATATTTTCAAGAAAGCAAACAACATATATGATCTCAAAAGCAAATATCACGGTATTAAGAAGGATATAAGAGATCTCTCAATAATTTCATATTTTATTTGAGCTAAAAATAATCAAAACCAAGAATTTCTCTCACATTATCTTTCAAAACCAACAATTTATCACACACAATCTTTCAAAACCAACAATATCTCACCCCCAATCTTTCAACCTACTACAAAAATTAAATAAAAATCTGTGATTTTTTAGGCTAACCATTTCTTTTATCTTCTATTTCAGGCTGCTGAAGATACTAGATAGAGAATCTGCAAAAAAAAAAAGGAGAGAAAAAATCCACTATAAAATCAGAATAAATTTAAAAAAATTAAAGAATCTAATAAATATAATAATCTCTGATAAGAATCTAACAACAATTTCTCTCACCCCTCTTTCAAAAATTACGGTACTATAAGAATTTATAAAAGAATACAAGAATGATTATTTAGGCTAACCTTATCCTTTTATTTTTTATCTTTTATTTCATGCATGTCCCATAAGCTTCGCTGAAGATGAAGATTCTGCAAAAAAAAAGTAAAAACCAAAAATTCCACTATAAATTAAATTCAGAGAAAATTAAATAGAAGAAATCCCACCAAAGAAATTCAAAGAAAATTGAAAGAAAAATAGATCTGATACAATTTCACTCACCCCATATCCAATCTTTCAAATTCTCACACCTAATCTTTCAAACATCACGATGAAGTGGCAAATCGGAAGGAGAGCTTCAAAGCGAAGATGAAAAATCTGCAAAAGATTTCACCCTAAAATCAAAAAAAAAAAAGAGAGAAAAAGACATGAATAGCTTGCAATTGCATAACGTATCTCACCTGTAAAGACACCGGAAAATTATGACGGCTAGATGGAAAGTGTGGCGTGGTGACTTTGGACTTTGGAGAGAAAGGAAAGCATACAAGCCGCTGAAATGAATCGGCAAGACAGAAAATGGAAAAAACTTGGGTTTTTTCTATATGTATGATCCATTTCCGTCGGGTGGGTCGGGCTAATCGGGTGGGTTCCGGGTTATAAGGTGACCCGATTGATTTTTTGGGTCAAATGTGATCGACTTGAAACACACCCAACCTGTCTCTCTCTTCCCCGGATCAGTTTCGGTTCCGACCCGATAAGCCCCAACCCTAACCTGATATATTTTCAGGTGGGTTGGGTTGGGTTTCGGGTCGGGTCAGCAATTGACACCCCTAGGAAAGAGAGGAAAAACAACTGGAGGAGGAAACTAACCAACCCTATCTGCCTTCACTATTAGTTACAATATTCAAATCTTCTCTAGAAATGGTATAAATAAAACAAATCTTTTCAGAATGCAATAATCAAAAGATTTGGAGGCTATAGCAGCAATTGTGGTAAAAGAATAGCAGCGGCAAGACGTCCCTGGACAGAATTTTGAGATCCACTGAAGGTAACTTTAAAAATGGGATCCTTGATGTCAAACATCTATTACATTCATCTGCCCCTCGAGCCACTGACCGCTCCGCTAGAGTACCTGTTGGTAAAGGGAAGAAAAACAAAGGTGGTAAAAGGGTCAAGCTAAGAGAAAAGGAAGCAATAAGAAGCGCTGCTAGAGCTCCTTGACAATTTTGGGAAATTGTTTGTGAGAAACTCTGTTCTGTTCCATAAGAGTTCTTTTTTCTTTTTCCCCAGTTTTGCTGATGAATTAGAGTATCAGTCTATGTTTCTATAAAATTTCTCCATGCATCTCAAGTTATGGTTTCTGGATGTTTAGTTATGTTGAGGGAAAAAAGTTCAGACTTCAAAATTGCATCATGAAGTAGTTTTTAGCTGAATTGCAAGTCTTGCCTTGATTCTGAAACTTGGAGGATTTTTAGAGACTGGTGGAGAAAGCAATTGGTTTTCTCTCCAAAAGAAAATCATCAAGGCTCGTTTGGTAGGTGGGCTCCACTCCATCAGTAACCTAGTCAACCTCATTCAGAGAATAAGAGGTCGTTTTCGTCTCTCTTAGTTCTATTGAAGTTTGGCTTTTCTCCGACTGTTGACCTCAAAATTTTGAGCAGGAGCGAGGCAAGGTTGGATTAAGATAGCAATATGTGTATTTCAAGCTCTGATAATAGCTGTGAACGATGAACGCAACACTTTGAAGGTTTCAATCAATTCATGTATTGATTCCTTCCTTTTTCTCAAGAGGACGGCTGGCCTTTATATCATTCCATAGTTGGAAGATATAACTGTTGTGTACCCATTAGGTGGCAGCCCTTTCGGGTGAAGCATGGTGATGGTGGAGGGCAAGGTAGGGAGATGAGATAATCTAGTAATCCTCAGAAATTCGATTCGTAGAAGGATAAAGAAGTGTGAATAAAAGGCCAGAATGCAGGTATTCTAACAAAAAGGCCTTTTACACCATCTAAATGCGAAGAGAGATTGAACCCTCAAAGTTGTAGTCGACTGTGATACTCTACCAATTTTGTTGAGCGTGCAGCTAACTGCTTAGCACATTCATTTTTTATTAACATAGTATTGACAGGAGCAAATAAGGAGAACTAGGGTTTTCTTTCTGTTTCTCCTTTTTCTCCAAAAGTCGTCTTTTCTTTCCAAATATCCTTCAAAACTATTCCTTGATTTGAATTACAACGAGACTCAGATCTCTTCATCTGTGTTTGTTTTCTTTATTTCTCTGTTTTTAAGTTGTCCCTTTCATATGAGAGTAGTTTTCTCTCTCGTATTAGAGCTATTATTCTCTCGAATGAGAGCTGTTTTTACTTTATTCTTCTTTTTTATTGCAGGTGGTCTCTTTTGTCACTTGCGGATGACTGTCTTTACTTCAGGATCAAATCAAATGGAGACACACGTGATCACGAGTCGATCTGTAGGACTGGATCTGCAAGCACAAGAAATTTGGAATCTGCAAGCGTGGTAGTGGTCTCCTTTGTTAGTTATATTCTGACGGTTTTTATAAGTATCAGTTCTAATTTTGAGAGTAATAGCTTCTATTCGATTTGACGTGGGGCAAGTATGATTACCCACAAATTTGTTAGAATTGCAGCCTTGAGCCACGTTACTTTTTTCATGATTCCTTTGTAACTTTAACCTTCAGTTGATTTAGTAAATTTCCCCTATGGGGTTTGCGTTGCAAAAAATATAGTATTGACGGGAATAGATTCTAATAACACATTGAGAGTACTTGCTTATCATAATTAACCTTTCATATTAATGAAAATTAATCCAATAGATGATAATTATAATTATCCGAATCTGAAATAAATAGATCGAATACAGAAATCAACTACCACCCCGGTATTATAATTAAATTAAGAAAAGAATACATAATTCGTCGAATAGTAATGTTTTACAAGTATAACATATTTTTGTTTACATTTTGCTATATTTTACAGCTGAACAAGTCATTTTCTTAACAATTAACCTTTTGTTTCTTCCATTTATAGGCTGCTTCCAAAATTTTGAGGTTTGTAGTCTTTGTTTCTTCCGGGAATAGGTAGTCCATGTACTCCTCGTACGCAGCACGACCATCCTTCGTCTCTATAAGCCTTCTCTTTTTCAGCTTATTCGAGAGCTCAACATGCACCAATTCGACATCACCGATCTCGCCAAAGCTGCTTTCGACGTTAACCACTCTTCCATAAGCATCACCCTTTCCTCTTTCAGTTCGGGTGCACAAGTTTTAAAGTAATCGAGCGCTCTTTCAAACACAGCTCTGGCACGCATGATGCTTTTTCTCTTGTGTTCGGTCTCGGGCAATCCTTGTTGCAAAGCAGATGCCTCGAACTTGGCATAGCTAATCCACACCTTCAAGTGTTTTGTTTTGTTTTGTTTAAAAGCCTCTCATAAAGTGCTTGGGTTCTTTCATATTCGCCCTCACTTATCTCAGAGTCTATATACGCCTTCCACAACACCTCAGGCATGTCTAGTGAAGGCTAGTTGATTGCGAGCTCGAAAAGAGCTATCGTGCACTCGGTTTCCCCCAAGGATCTCTCCAGCTCAACAAACTTGGTCCATGCATAACACTTCTCTGGTGCCCACTCCAAGTACTTCTCATACAGTTTCCTGCATCTTTGGATATTACCAAGTTGCAGCTCAATCTCAATATACTTCTTGAATATCTTATCTTTGGGAGCCATACCAATAGCTGATCCCAATATTCTCCGCACGCGGTCAATATCTAACTGGCATATTTCAAACTCTGCCGCCATAAACCAAATTTTTGCAAACGAAAATTTCTCGTGAGGGATAATCTTTAGGCACAAATCATATACATCTCTTACACAATCCACGTCATGCGCATCAAGCTCCTCGTACAAAGCATAGTTAATCCACAAGTATATATACCGCTGCCAGTACCGCTTCTCCCGAGCAGGAGGAATATTCGCAATAGCTCTCTCATACATATCCTCAATCCTCTGTTTATCCCGACGGTTCTCTTCTAAACGAAAGTAATCAAACCAACCATCATAATTAAGAGGGTCCTTCCTAACTTCATCCTGTGTGAGTCCTCCTCTTTCCAAGAATAGCATCCCCAATACCTTCCTTATCACCATATTATTTTTCAAATGCGACAAACTTCTTGTACAGCTTCTCTGCTCTCTCTTTTGAAACACGAACCAATGCATACTTATATATCCCTCTCGATATCTCAACTCAAACTTTATGTAGGAAAGCCATCCTGGCTGATCAGGCATCCATAACATCCATCTCTCAAATATTTGCCTCGCACAAGCTACATTCCCCAACATCTCCTCCATATGAATATACTTGTACCACAACTGATCCATTCTAGGCAACAACTGCGTCACACAATCCCAAACATTCCTCGCATGATTCACAAACTTGTTCTTCATCTCGAAATCAGCGTACTTGAGCCACAATGTACGATCCCTATAGTCAACTTGAAGCGCACGCTCCCACACCGACCTCGCACGAGCATAATCCTGTTGGGATTCCTCCCAGCTCGCATACTTCACCGAAACTAAATCTTCGAATTCTTTACGTTTGCGGAGGCGGTAGTGGCCGAGCTCGGTGGGGTTTATCTTCTGCTTGGGTGGGTGGAATTCGGGTTTGAGATGCTCACGAGCCTCGCGGAGGAGTTGCTCGGTGATCTGGATTGGCGCCGGCGTCTTGTTCTTGACGGAGGTTGGGCTAAGGACCTGTACGTGAGTCTTGGTTTCTTCGTGAATGAAGAAACTAGCTAGCCATTGCTGCAAGAATGAAGAATGTGTTGTGTCATGTGTGTGTGCCTCACGATTGGCGGAGTGGGGTATTTTTAAAATCTGATTCTTTGGGGATTTGGATTTTTAATCGGATCCGATTTTAAAGTTTCCCTTTGACAACCTCTAAGTTAAGAGTATAATTGCCCTTCGAATCTTTCAAGAAAAGGACCATCACACTTGGGAGGTATATCTATCGATTTAGTTTGAAAAAAAGGAAGTTTGACTTATAGGCAAGGTTGTCAACGGGTTTGGATTCAGGCTAGATCAAGTTCCCGAAATCGAATCCGATAAAGAAAACTTGATAATTGAATTCAAATTTAATGATTTTGAATCTATATATAATCGGATCGGATCATATTCCATAAAATATCCGACTGGATTAGAAATAAAATAAGATTTTTTTAATAAAAGATTTTAATTTTAAAAATAAATATAATTACATAATATTTAATAAATAATTATTATTTAATGGATTATTTTATAATTTTATTTATGTTTATTTAAAATAGATTAATTTAAACTTTAATAATATATGAAAATTTTAATTTTAATTATTTTTACTAGTAAATAATTATTTAATTTATTACATATAAAACCTGATTTCAATTCTTAACGGATCGAATTCCTTAATTTCTTATTTGATCTATTTATCTCGAATAGCGAATATTTATAATTGGAGTTGATCCCTAGAATATTTTTATCAAACGAATATACTAAAATTTAAATCGAATTAAGATGAAATTCCAATTAAATCCCATCCATTGACGGCCCTAACTTGTAGACGTGTTTGTAAATTGTAATGCAACACGCCAACACTCATACTATCCGGCCCAGTTATAGTTGCGTCCAATAAGTTAAGCCCACAAAGAAAAAGTCAAAAACATAAAGACTTTTTCGAAAAACGCATGTTTAGGGGGTTGACCCATTTAAAGTGACAAACACGACAACACCGGTGCTGCAGGATTTTTAGAAATAAAGTTCAAATAAAACTCAACTGAAGACCATGACAACAAAAGAGATATAACGGAACTAGGAGTCCTAGGACTCTGTCCCAGAAAAGAAACAAAAATAATTCACTTAAATTGTTGTTACAAAAAGGAACCTCAAAACTAATGACCAACTGTTGAAATCATAGTTCAGTTTCTGCAATTAAATAGTTAATCATTTTTACAGCTCTTCAGTTTAGTTAGCTAGGCGGACAACAAATGTATGGCAATTTGGATCCATATATATATGTCTTAGGATAACGTTTCTTATCCTTTAATCACTCCTTTTATCCACCAGCAACCATGTTTTCTACATCACACAACTTAACTTTACCGAATACCGACCATATATATATGGGTATTGAACCATTTAGGTTTAGAATTCTATGTATTATTACTACTACAAATATGACATAACATAAATATAATATAAAAGGATACAGTAAAATAAATTTTTTCTTAAATTGTGTCCGGTACGAGGTCTGATACAAGAAGTCACACACAATAATTACGATGACTAGTATAAGTATGCAACTACAATATAATAAGGTAAAATGATATTTTTAAGAATATTCGTGTATCTAAACTCCCTATTAATAGTCCTAACACATGCGGAGTTCGAACACAAGACACAGTATATAATATGAATTGAATTGTTTTTTTTTCGAAAGTGGGCTATGAAACAGGATATATGTTATTTTAGATGTTAGTGGAATTAAAACTTCCAAATTGGGGGCCTCTTTATACATGTTCATCCATACACATGCCAAAATTGCAATTGTCGTTCTCACAAATTCGACGAGCATTGATGATATAGTTTGATTTTTAATAAAATGCTGCTCCACTCATGTTAGTGAATTAATTTATATTTTTTATTCTTTTTTTGTTTTTCTGAATTTGGATACGGAGAGGTCCAAATATGGAGTCGCCGCCCTTAATTAACTCCATTAACGAGACTAAAATATGAACTCTAGAGTTTAGACTTTATTTAAAAGACCTAATATTTCATCGTGTTAGAACAACTATATTTAGTTATTATGATTTAAATTATTCCAATAGATGGCTTGTTAAATTAAATTGTAAAATATCTTGTAACTTAATACGTTAATGTTCGGTTACAATTCGAATATCACTTTCAAGCCTTTATATAAGTTAATATAGTTCAAGAAAAGAAGACAATACAAAGTGAATAGATTGTCGAAAAAACAATTTTTATAATGCACAGTAGTGATATATAACATATAGGATTTAAATTGTCTCTCAACATCTAATGTAACAATACTTTTAAAAATATTATTATTTTTTATATTGGGTCGTATCCAACACTAGTATCTGATATTATGTTGGATGTTTCCTATGTTGGAATCTAATATCATATCGGATGCCTTGTATGTTGGGGGAAAAAAACCTATAACACTGTAGCTGTGCCCGTATTACTGTATCCATATCCATGCATCATAGGTCTTGGCCGCTGTGAGAACCTGGTAACAATAAAAAATTAATTTTGTTGAATTTTTTTTTTAATGAATTATTATCTTCAACTTGTTGTAGACGTATTCATATCAATAATCATGTATGGCCACAAAAATATTTATTCTTATAAGTTATAATTAGTTGTACTTATAACCATTGTTTTCAGGACCGGACTGGATGGTCTAATTGTTGGAACCATCAACCGGTCCAAGAAACGGCCCGGTCAACTCTCTAAAATCGAATTAGTCTCAAAACCGTGATATTTTAAGAAAATCGTTAAAAACTGTAGTTGAACCGCTTAATCCGGCAAACCATTCGTGGGTCATATGGTCTGACGGGTTTAGAAAAATTATATATATTTTTACATTTTTTTAGTAAATACTATTAAAAATTGAGAAAATAAACCCTAGTTTATCTTATTTTCAGCTATTTTTGTTGTTGTATCATGCAATTTCATATATTATACAATTTTACACAATTTCATGTTTTGTAGAATAATCTTACATTAACAAATAGATTTTAATATGAAGTAAAAAAATTTTAAAATAAAATTTTAAAATATATTATTTATTATTTTAATATTAAATAATATTTATTACATAATTGTGACGTCACCGATTCGACCACAATTGACCTAACGATTGAACCATTAATCCTTAACATAATTACTTTTCCAATTCATTTAATGGTTTGATCCACAAAACACTGCTTATAACGCGAGAACGTAAGATCAGCCACGAAGGATTATTACAAATTTCATGTCTTGTTTTCCGAAATGGGATACATTAACTAAAAACATGATTTATTTTTCTTTTTCTTAACATGGAATATATATAAACATATCCTGCAAATTCATGCCGGAACAATCGAGGGTTTAATGTGAAGCATGGAATTCAATTTCATCTCAATTTTACTTTACTCCAATTTAATTTAATTTCATCTCAATTCAAAATTTACAATCGAGAATCTAACTTGGAACGTAAAATCTAATTCAATTTCATCTCAATTTTAGTTTTCAATTCATTTACAGGATACAGTATGCTCTAATCACGTAAAAATATATGATCGGTGTAAGTCATGATTTTCAAAATTAGCCGATGAGGAGAGGAAATCGTCAAACACTTACTAACTAGCCTAATTTTTTATTAGTTTTTTCCCCAAGTGAGATATGTTAACAATCTTATGTATTAATTATTAAGAACCAAAACTAAATTATAGAAATTGAAAATAAGGGATTGAAGTATCAATTATGTATCGTTGCCACCAAGTCTTTCCCTTTCAAGATTTCATTTTCCAATACAGTGATTCTCTGTGTTTAAACTTCAGAGGGTTATTTATT
>JBBMKE010417086.1:0-11177 GCA_037834125.1 Lippia alba | reverse complement strand
TAATAATAATAATAATAATAATAATAATAATAATAATAATAATAATAATAATAATAATAATAATAATAATAATGTTAAATATTTAGATAAGTATAAGGATATTTGAATTTTAAAAACTTAAAATAAAATAAATATTAATAATTTAAAATATTATTTATAGCATAATAAAATTCAATGAGGATATCCATATGTATGCTAATTTAGATAGTTTGGAAGTTTTGAATTATATGTGTGTGTGTATATATATTTATGTGTGTGTGTGTGTGTGTGTGTGGCTTCACTAGTACACGGGGCCAAGCCCAATACAGTTCGCTATAACAATTATGTATATCAATTTGCTTTATGCCCACCTGGTATTATAAGGATGAGGATAAAATCGTATTTAGGGGAAATTTGCGGTGAAAGATATAAAGTAATGAATAAAAAAGCCTCTATAGATAGGGCGAACATGAGAAGGAGAAAGGCATAACTCAATAAAAAAGACCTAAGGTCAAGAGCCATACTCATCAATATATATTGATTATTTTTATTAAATTATTTTAAAATGAAAGAGTATTATTAATTCGGGCCTCTATTATTTATTGCAAATATATTAAAAATAAATAATTATAAAATATATGGAAAGATTCAATTTTCAACATTAACTAATAAATCGATTGCAGGAAATAAACTTTAATTCATAAACTCATACGGTACTTTAGTTAGATTTAAACAATATTTATACTATTATATTAATTCTTTTAGTAATACATTATACTATTATATTGAATAAAATATTCTTAGTCAAAATCCGGCTATGTGCGTGGACGGTAGCTGAAAAGGAGTGAACAAACGTGAACTCAAAGGCCAAAAAGGAGTATATGGGGGTTGGACCCTTTTTGGCACTCCGACTCTCAAGTCAGGAACTAGCTCTAGATCGGGAATGCGAGAGAGATTAGAGTTCAAAGTGCGCAGAAAAGCTTACCTCCATCTCTATGGAGAGAAGGCTTATATAGGCGAAAACTGTGTGCGGCTCCCAGGAAGTGTGGATCTTGGTCTGTTAAAGGCGAGCTGAGATGGTGACCGGAACAATGCTTTTACGGGAAAAGCGTTGTACCTTCTCTGCAGCGGTGCCGTAACAGTGTCCTTGGGAGGCTGCATTTAATGCGCGTGGTGGTGGAAGGAATCTACATTTAATGCTCGCGTACGGAATGCTGGGGGTCGGTTTCGATCGTCCCTCTCGGTCGAGAGTGGAGCGAGGGTCGCGACCCCAGTCGCGTGAGGCATAGGAATGGCAAATTCCTCCAAGGGGTGGGTCGATGGCAAGATGAACTCCGGGTCAAAGTTGGGGGCGTCCCTCTGTCCGCGTCAGCTGCCACATGGCGAGCATCGAGTAGGCCATGTAGGAGCCACAATTTATCCCTTATCATCTTTCCTCCCCCCAAGTCCATTGGTACATTTATGTTCCGGTGGACTTTGAAGTGTAGCGTCGGAGGCAAGGGAGCCGGAAGGAGTCGTTGTTCCCTTTGTGACCTCAACCTGAGTACTTGTTCCGACCTGTGGACTTTCGAGCCGGGCTTGATCAAGCGAGGTTGAATCGACCGACGGGGGTCGGAAACTGAGGGCGCAAGGGGGTGCCACGTGTGCCCTTACATTAATGGTGAGAGCGGAAAACAGTAAATCTTTTGTCGTCGCACAGTGTGATGATTGCTTTTTTGAAAACACATAGTACATAGCAAGTTTCCTTATGGTGCATTAATTGCAGCCGTTTCTGGGACATAGTGTGCGCGAATTCCTAGCGAATAACGGCCCAGGCGTGAGATCGTGGAGGGCCACGATTGAAGAGGAGATCTCTTCATTACTTAACCGCCATCTATAAAAGGGGGACCTAGTCCAGATTTTTCTCTTTTCCCACTTGCTTGACAAGACTCCAGGTGTATAAAGAGAGAGAGATCACAAAGCATCCTTTCATTTTATCCCAAAAATTTTAAGGGTACGCCCAGTTCTTCAAAATTCTCCCTTTTTCTTCTTTCTTCTTCCTCTTTTTCGCTTTCACACACAAATGGCCATCACCAAAAGCACCCTTCGTTCTGAGCTATATGCGTACGAACTCCGCGACCAGAGGGAATTTGTGGAGGCAGTGCCGGAGACGTCTGGTTCCGGTGGAAGGTAGAGAGGAAGCTTCAGGGAGTGGGCGCACCCAGTCGGCCGAAGACCCTGCGGTTGACGCGTTCATGGATGAGATAGAGGAGATGTCCATTGGGAGTGGGTCTGGGTCGGAAGCTGATGCGGCTCCACAGAAGAGAAGAGGGGGCCAGAAGAAGAAAGGGTCCAAAAAATGACCAAATATTACTATGAGTTCCAGGCGGATGTGGAGGAATCGGAGAAGGAGACGGCAAAGAACCGCCTAACCAGATGGGGGAAGCTGAAGAGCAAATGCAACGTCATAATCCCCTCACCGACTGACCACATGGGGTCCCCTCCGGATAGGTGCATTGCCATGTCTCTCTAGGCCATAGAGTACGGTTTCCGACTACCTCTGACTCCATTTCAGGTCAATCTATTCAACCAGTTGCAGATTAACCCAGTGCAGTTACTTCCAAATGGGCATGCCATGGTGACAGCTTTCCGGGTGTTGATGCCCTTTTTGGGCCATGATGAGAGTGTGGGGCACTTTGCAGAAATGTTTTTTGCTTCGGTCGACGCTACCGCCTCTCCCAATCGCAAGGGTTTTGTGAAGTTCCAATCTCGGTCGGGGTGCAGACTGTTTGACTCAACCAAGACCTCCCATGGGAAGGATTGAAAGACCAAGTGGGTGTACATCAGATTTTCCGGTGGTTGGAACGATTTGGAGCACACATCTTGGAATGATGTGGCAGAGACAAGGTTGGAGAAGGGTAGGGTAACTTGGCCGAACACTCTGATGATGGCCCTGAGACGAGTGGCCCCTTTGGACAGGGATATCTTCACTAGTTCCCATTTGCTCTAAAGTCTAGGCTAGCTCCAAGGATAGTGAGGCATGGGAAGAGATTAGTGATGACACCGTGGACCTTTCCAACCCAAGCACGTTTTCACACTTCTTTCTTTAACTTCGTAGTCTGCCTTCAACTTCTGGGTCTAACCTAATTTTTCCCTGTGCAGGTACTATTATGACGGCCGCGAGAGACAAGGCTGCCAAGTGCAAGGCCCTTCAGAGGGAGAAAGACCTGAAGAAGGAGTATGCGAAGAAGAAGCAGGGAAATGCGTCTTTGGCGGCCGAGATTGCGATCAACGAGGGACTTTGGGAGGCTCATACTCTCGCGCGCGTGGCTGAGTTGAGCAAGGAGGACAGGAAGACAGTGGGGACACATCATCTTACCGACCGCGGAGCAAAACGAGATGGCTCAGGGCACTGGGGGCGGTTCATAAGAGCCACGAGAAAAAGGGGTTACCGCGAGTATTGTGAGGGATCCTAGGTCGGTGAACGAGCCCGTGGTGGACCCCAACATTGAGAACGTGCCCCGAGCCCGCCGCACGGGGAAGAGGAAGGCTATTGATCAAGATGGGACCGCCCTAAAAAAAAGTTACGGGGCAAGAGAGGGGAAGAGAGAAGGCGGGAGAAGATCAAGGGCAGGGTCGGACCTCAACCGCGACCTAGGGGGACGGGGGTCGGAGGGCGAAGTTGAAGATTCCTACATGCTGGACGGCGGCTCCTCCGGAGTTTCATATGTTGCAGAAGGAGTACGAGGAGATAATCAAGGTTGCGGCCTTCGACGTGCCTAAATATCCGTTCAACATTTCTGAGTTGACACCGAACGGAAAAGAGAGGAAGCTAGCGACCGAGCCAATCGACCCGAAGGTGCTCGCGGCCATTTACCATTCGATGCAGACTTCTGTCGACCATGCAGAGTTGTCGAAGGAAGACGATACTACGCTCGTTTGGAATATAGTCAGGCATTACCTATTTTCCTTTTTAATGAATCGTTCTCCCGTTGCAGGCACCCATCCGGATCTCGCCAAGCGCAATGAGATGAACCGTATGGCACGGAGCCAGCTGTTGTCCGAGCGAACGGGTGTGCTGGACGATAAAAGTTGGCAAGAGGAGTGCGCGCGCCTGAAGAAGGCTTTGGAGGAGTCGCAGGCCGACCACGCGGCCACTGTGAAGAGTTTGAACGAGCAGCTCCATGCTTTGACCGTGGAAAAATCGAGCCTGGATGTCGAACTGGCGCGGCTCCGGGAAAAGAAAGAGAAGATGAAGGTGGAGTTGGCCTCTACGCGTAGTCTTCTTGACAACAAGGAGAACGAGAAGACAGACGCGTGCAAGAGGGCCCACAAGGCTGGGATGATGGAAGGCTGGATCCAAGGACATAATGTCGGTAGGGATTACGAGGTCGAGTGCTCATTCTGGCATATAGATAAGTTGTTGTCGTCGATCCGGGATGAAGCAGTCTGGAATTTCATCAACTCCGATGTCTTTGAGATGGTCGGGGGGACCTTGGCGATAAACGACATAGATTTCGGCTTCTACAGGTGTATTACTACCATTCTCTCCCCTAAGATCTTCTTTTAGACTCTACGAAGATCGGATTGGCGGCCCCGTACATCCCTGGTGTATTGTCGGAGCAATTCAATGAACGCGTGAAGTCCTTAGAGGAGTCTATTACCCGGGATAAGGTGTTGGTCGTGGAAGAGAACAAGATGGCGCTCGTTTTTTTGGCAGAGGTCGCAGAAGCTGAAGGAGAAGAGGAGGAGCCGGATTGGATAAAGGTCACCTACGGCTGGACCGTCTCATATGCCGATCAAAAGGCAGACGGGAAGAAGCCGATCCTGGAGGATTTGGAGATGCCTGCCTGGACCAGCCTAGAGGAATCAAAGAAACAGTTGCTGGCGAGCTTCAAGGCCGAAAGCAACGGTCAACACGATTGATGCGCGGAGATGCTAGCAGCTCTTCGTGTGCCATTGTCCATCGTCCCCGCAAGCTCTGATTCAGAAGGTGAGGCCCAAGTAGCGGCTCAGAACCCTCCGATGCCTCCCCAGGTCAAAAATCTTCAGCCATTGAACGTGAGAGCTCCGACGCCCCCTGGTGATGTAGAGACGACTTCTGGTGGCTCGTCATCTACCCGCACAATGCACCTACCTCTTGATTCTTGCATTATTGTACTTTTCAGCTTTGTACTTCATTTTCAATGTTCTGTTCTTATTGGAGGGGTTGGACCCTCATGAACTTTGTAAATCTGGGGCTAGGCCCCTTTTTATCTTAATGAGAATTTCAGTTTTTCGCATAACTACTGGTTCAGGATTGACCCAAGAGTTTGGTCGTTCTTATTTGTTTTATGTGTTTGAATGTTGAATGATAAGTGTGATGACACTAAGAGCATCCGGTGAGATTCATAATACAGTTAACACAAACTTAAACTGGTAAGTGTAAAGACACTAAAACTTAGGGAGTGGTTTCAGATTGACTGAACTCTGAGGCGAGCCCAGATTGACCGGATTAATCTTGAGAGATTTAATCTTGATTAAGACAAAAGGGATCCAGATTGACTGGGAACCCACTTTTATTATTGAATTCTGCATAGAAGCAAGGAAAATTTACAAGGAGATGCCACTTTTACACGAAGAACTTCTTCAAGTTGTGTGCATTCCAAGATCTCAGGATAGGATTGCCCTTCATGTCTTCTAAGTGGTAGGCTCTGTGACATCCTATCTTGGAAATGCGATAGGGGCCTTCCCACTTGGGTTGCAGTTTGCCTACGTGTTCGGTGACTTCAACCTTTTTAAGCACCAGGTCGCCAATTTGGAAAGCTCTGGGTTGGACCCCTTTGTTGTAGCTTCTGGCGACCGCGGCCTTGTATTGTTGCTGGCGTTGATAGCCCTTTTGACGGAGCTCTTCGACTATGTCTAGCTCGTGGGCCCGGTCCTCAGCGTTCCTGGCCAGTTGATAATTGGCGACACGGGCTGTCTGATGCAATAATTCTGCGGGGATCATTGCTTCTGATTCGTAGACCATAGAGAACGGGGTTAAACCTGTGGTAGTTCTTGGGGTAGGCTGGTACGCCCAGAGAACTCGGTCAAGTTCTTCGATCCAAGCACCCTTCTTGGCTTCTAGACGCTTCTGCAGGTTCTGAACGATTATGCAGTTGATCACTTCGACCTGGCCGTTCGCTTGAGGATGTCCAACAAAAGCAAACTTTTAGCTAATGCCCATGTCTATACAGTATGACCTGGTCCTTGCGCTCTGGAACTGGGTTCCACTGTCGCAGATGAGGACTCTGGGTATGCCAAACCTGTAAATAATATTACGCCATAGCAAATCCTGGATGACCTTGTTCGTGATTTTTGCTGCGGGTTGGGCTTCAATACATTTGGAGAAGTACTCCACTGCTACGATTAGGAATCGCCTTTGTCCTGTGGTGGGGGGAGAGGGTCAACTATGTCGATGCCCTACTGATCAAATGGTCAGCAGATATCGACCGGGATCATCTCCGTTGGGTGCTGGTGTTGAATGTTGGCGTGCATTTGGCAATTGACGCACTTGCGGGCGTACTCCTTGGCATCTTCATTGAGTGTGGGCCAATAGAAGTCATTTCTTGATACTTTCTTTTCTAGGGATCGACCACCTGCATGGTTGCCGCATTGGTTGTTCTGAATTTCTTCCAACACGTCTAAGGTTTGTGAAGGACGAAGACACTCTTCGTTGGTCCCATGAATGCCCTTTTGTAAAGTCTGCCCTCGGAGTCCAATGAGTAGCTTGATGCTTTGTAGCGTAAGCGCCTTGTTGCATTCTTGTCCGTGGGTAGGGTCCCATCTCGGAGGTATAGGATGTACTCATCTAGCCAACATGGCTCTGCTGGGTCGATGGAGCATATCACTTCAGCCTCTCCATCGATCACCCGACCCTTGCTTGAGAGGTAGGTGATGTTTTGATCCTAGGTGCTCCGCATTCCATTTGCGAATTTAGACAAGGCATCGGCGCGTGTGTTTTCTTTTTTGGGGACTTGTTGTAGCTTGAATTCCTTAAATTCTGAGATTAACGACTTGACCTTGGCCAGATACTTGAACATGGAATCTTTGCGTGCCTTGTAAGAGCCATCAACCTGGCTCGTGACGAGTTGGGAGTCTGTCGTTACTGAGATTATTTCTATCCTATGTTCTCTGGTCACTTTGAGACCTGCAATTAACTCCTCGTATTCTACCTCGTTATTGGTGGCTGGAAAGTCGAGAGAGATGGCGAAATCAAGCTTTTGTCCCTCTGTGCTTACTAGGGAGATCTCCACCCCTCCCCCCGAGAGGTTGAGGAGCCATCGACCGACATGGTCAACAGAACTGAGCGGGCAGTTTGTTTCATCGGGTCATTCTTCTCAATCAGAAAATCTTCTTATTGGGATGATTTTTCTTATTGGGAAGCTTCACTTTCTCCATGGAGATGGAGTAGCATTCCCAGATTTGGGGATGTTGTACCTTAATTCCCCAATGTCGTGTGGGGTCGGGAGTTTAATGGTTTGGTGGTAGGTCGAAATGATGGCCCTGAATGTGATGAGGGCAGGACACCCCATTGTGATGTTGTAAGCAGATGGGCCTTCAACCACCAAGAACTAGACCAGCTGGGTCGCTCTCTTGGGCAATTTTTCCATTGAGGTGACGAGCTTGACTCGTCCCTTAGAGTAGACTTCCGATCCGCCGAATCTTGATAGGGGTGTTTTGATGGGTTCATAGTCAAGTTTATCATGCAGATTCATTTTTTGGAAAGTAGAGTAAAAGATAATATTTATCGAGACTCCACTATCGATAAGAGTCTTGTGAATGACACAGTTAGCTACATCAAGCGTGACTACCAGCGGACAACTCGGCATAGTGCCGTCCCATGGCATCACTGGTATAAAGTACCTATCACTAAAGGTGATTTCTTGTTCCAGCCATTTTTTGCCTGGCTCGATGTGCATTACTTCTCTGGGGTCATAAAGCTCTCGTCCAACCTCTCTCCTTGATCGCTTGTGGACTGTCTTGGAGTCTCCGCTAGTAGGGCCACCTGCTATCATGAAGATTTCGTTGGTTAGCAGGTTGTGCTGGTCCTCTTCAGCCGCCTTTTTGAGTGGCTTCTTGCGTTCTCTTCTGGGGGTGGGGAGTTTCCTTGGATCAACCTTTCGATCTCCTCGCGCAAGGCGATGCATTCGGAGGTCTAATACCCATACTGCATATGGTACGCGCACCTCTTGCCAGATTCCTTGGCTTTCTTGGTTTCCTTCAGCTGTTTGGGCTTTTTGAGTAGCCCGCGATCCATGACTTCATAGATTTCCTCAATTGGGCAGGCAAAGGCGGTGTAGGGCTTCTTCACCCCGCTGCCCGAGGGTGCCTCGATCTTCAGACGCTGCTCCATTCTGCTGGAGAGCTTGTGAGGGTCCGACCGAGATGGGTCAGAATGAGGCTGACGTCGCGGGGTTGCTTGTTGCACCTCCTCTCGTTTCTCCGAGCTTGGGTCTGATTATTAACCTTGACCTCCTCCAGCAGCATATACTTGCGCGCGATAACCATGACCTCTTCCATATTTTAGGGTTCTTTGAGGATCATGTCATCGGTATATTTTGGGTGTCGGATGGCGGCGTGCAGGGTCTGGGTGAGCACATCAATGTCTGAGTGCTCGACTTTGACCAGCAGTTCGTTGAAGCGGGAGAAGAAGTGCCTCAAACTCTCTCCGTCCTCCTGGACGATGGTGTAAAGATAGGTGGAGGGGAGCTTGACCTTGGACATGGAAGAGAAATGGGCCTTGAACTTCCGCGAGAGGTCGTCATAGTCACGGATGTTGTGGGGAGCGAGCCTCTCGAACTAGTCTTGGGTTGTGCCCTCGAGCGTAGTTTCAGATATTTTTGCCCATATCAGCTTTGAGTGGTCGTATAGGCTGACTTGCGCCTCAAACTTGGAACAATGTTTGATGGGGTCCGAGTTCACACTATAGATAGAGAGGTTCGTGGGAAACCTGTCCTCAAGCTTGGTATTTATGATGGCATTGCAGAAATGAGATCTTACTTCCCTCTCGCTCCTGTAGGCCCTCGCTTGACGAGGGCGGTGACGCTCTTCTGGGTCGGCGGGCTGGTAGGTACCAGGAGCCTGCCTGCGGGGAACATGTGAGGGCACCTCCTCTTGGGGGTCGATGTACTCCTCGTTCTGCTACTGTTGTTGGCATGGTTGTGGTCTGGGGGCAGTTGATTCTGTAGGTCGGCTGGACCGACCCAGTGCCCCCTGTTGGCTTGCAGGTAGGCGTCGGGGATGGACCCTAGCCCCCAAGCGGTCAAAAACCGAGACGTTCCTTGAGAGTGGAGCGTCTCTATCTATTTCGCTGTCGGGCACCGCGGTCGTCCTCTCACATATTTCTGTAAATCTGCGAGGGACGCTCTTTTTCCAACTCTTGCCTCGGTCGGGTAGGGTGTCTTCTCTGTTGTTGGGCTCCGTTATCATGGAAGCCTTCCTCTACTTGAGCACCAAGATGGACTTAGTGTTGTCCTCTCAATGCCGGAGCAAAGAGTATAGCCCGCGGCTGGGGATAATGGCCTTGAACGAATTGGGGAGGGTATCCCCAGATATTGGCCTGCAGTGGATGTTGTGGGACAACATAGGCCATAGTTGGCGCCGAGCCTTGCGCCATTGGATATGCAACATTCTGTGGAGTAATCGCGAGTGGGCTATCTCTTGGCGGAGATGGCATGTTGGGTTCTCTGTTTTCTCTTGTTGCCGCGAGCGCCTCCGCGAGGCATTGTTCCGCGTAGGCGGTAAGGTCCGCCTCTGAGAGAACCATACGTACCTGCGTGACAGGTACGCCATCAACGGCGGGTGCACCGAGGGCCTGGGGCTGGAAGTTGCCCGCCGGTGCGCTTAGGTCAGGGAATACCCCCTGACCGTTTTCATCATAAGCTCTTCTTCCTTGCCTTGTCTGTACCATGGTGGAAAGGGTGTGGTGGGAAGGAGAGAGTTGGAGAAACGAAGGCTTCTATTCAGAGTTTTCCACAGACGGCGTCAAGATGATCGTGTCAAAATCCGGCTATATGTGTGGAAGACAGATTAAGACTCCGAATCACCCAAGAATTTGTAACGTGGAAGGACTCTGATGCTTTCCTTAGCTGAAAAGGAGTGAACAAACGTGAACTCAAAGGCCAAAAAGGGGTATGTGGGGGTTAGACCCTTTTTGGCACTCCGACGCTCAAATCAGGGACTAGTTCTGGGTCGGGAATGCGAGAGAGAGTAGAGTTCAGAGTGCGCAGGAAAGCTTATCCATCTCTATGGAGAGATGGCTTATATAGGCAAAGACTGTGTGCGGGTACACCTCCCAGGAAGTGTGGATCTTGGTCTGTTAAATGCGAGTTGAGATGGTGATCGGAATAGTGCTTTTACTAGAAAAGTGTTGTACCTTCTCTGCAGCGGTGCTGTAACAATATCCTTGGGAGGCAGCATTTTAATGCGCGTGGTGGTGGAGGGAATTTGCATTTAATGCTCGCGTACGGAATGCTGAGGGTCGGTTTCGATCGTCCCTCTCGGTCGAGAGTGGAGCGCGGGTCGCGACCCCAGTCGCGTGAGGCATAAGAATGACAGATTCTTACAAGGGATGGGTCGATGGCGAGATGAACTCCGGGTCGAAGTTGGGGGCGTCCCTCTGTCCGAGTCAGCTGCCACGTGGCGCGCATCGGGCGGGCCATGTAGGAGCCCCAATTTCTCCCTTATCAATACTCGTTTCATATTTATTTGCATCATTTTAAGGACATGTGATTTTTTTTAACAAAAATCAAACAAGAGAAAAATTATATTTAACTTAATTTTCGCAAGCTAAATTTTTTTATTAATAACGTCTCAAATATAAAATACTTGTCCCTTATTACATCGACTTGATCGAATCAAATAGAATTGTCCGATACAACAACATCAGGCAACATTAAATCCCCTTTTCCACCGACGAGGCCAAGCGAGCTAAATTGTGCTAGTCATTCATACATTTTTCAAACAAAATATTATTATTTAAAACCTAAGATTCCAAGCTAATGAATTAATGACAATCGTACGAACATATGCATTGTTTCCCTCCGAAGGCCTCAGAAGCACAAATTCCTTTTCCTTTATAAGTTTTCTGGCATTCTGACTGACATATATTTTTATTGAAACCATTTGGGATTATCACTATGTTGCACTTCTCTGCCTCCACTTGAGAAACCCTCTCCATAACTACAAATTAATCA
>JBBMKE010417077.1:0-11177 GCA_037834125.1 Lippia alba | reverse complement strand
AAATTGAAATGAAAATGGCTTAAGTTGCTGAATAATAAAAGGTAAATGAGTTGGCTATGTGTGGGACCAAGTTTCACTCCATTTGGACCAATAGGGACAAAGTTTGGGCCATTTTAGTGGGTAAAGGTGCATCTCCGCACGACGCTTGTTTCGTATGAGGTTTCGGGGTATCAAATGAGTTTATAAAAATAAAAGGTTAAGTTCATTGAACTCAGTTCACCGAATTGAGCTCAACGTAGGTGACGGAATTCGAAACCGAATTCCCGAGCTCAAGATATGCCGCCCAGACCTCAAGGTAACTAAATGCCTATTAGTCCCTCTATGTTCCGTCTCCAAACAACGAAACAAAACCAACTCAAACGAAATCGAAAATACAAAATGAGCACATAATTGGGACCTTCACTCATGCATAAATGATAAATTAAAATATCACAAAGTCCAGAACACGAATCAAATACGAATTACGCGAAATTGCTAAGCATGCAATCGAAAATCCAAAGAATCCAATTAAACACTTAGCCAAATAATTATAATTAATTCAAGAATAAACAATTTATAATTTAAATACACAAGTAGCACACCCGTGATGTCATACCTGAAGGTACGTACGGCCGGGATGTCACAACCTCCCCCCTTAAGAAGGACCTGTCCTCAGGTCCGAAGCGGGGTCCTAAAAAGATCCAGGTACAACTCTTTCATCTTCTCCTCAGTCTCCCATGTGGCTTCTTCGGATTTCTGATCACGCCACAGGACTTTCACCAAGGGAATCTGCCGGTTTCTCATTTCTTTCAACTTTCGGTCCAAAATCTTAACCGGATGCTAGATGATTGTCAAATTTGGCTCAACTTGTACCTCTTCAACTGGGAGGATAGAAGACTCATCGGGATAATATTTCCGTAGTTGCGAGACATGGAAAACATTGTGTATCCCGGTTAAACTCGGCGGTAATTCCAAGCCATAGGCCACTTCTCCCACTCGTTCTATGATCTCGAACGGGCCTACATAGCGCGGATTAAGCTTCCCGCCTTTACCAATCCGTGTGAACCCTTTCTTAGGAGCTAGTTTCAAGAACACTTTATCTCCTACTTCGAATTCTAAGGGTCGTCTTCTCAAATTTGCATACTTCTCTTGTCGATCCTGAGCTGCCCTCATTCTTTGTTTGATGATTTTCACCTTGTCGATCGTATCCTGGATCTCCGAGGGTTTCTTAGTTCTTTCAAGCTTTCCGTCTTTAGTCCACCTCTATTCATCGACTTCCCAAAAGAGAGGGGACCGGCATTTTCTTTCATACAATGCCTCATACGGAGCCATTTTGATCGACGCTTGAAAACTGTTATTATAGGTAAGGTAGACCAAATCCAAGTACTCATCCCACGTGTCTTGAAAGTCTAAGGCACAAGCACGAAGTATGTCCTCAAGATACTTTATTAACCTCTCGGATTGGCCATCCGTTTGTGGGTGAAATGTAGTGCTAAATTGGAGCTTGGTTCCCAAACAACTTTGTAACTCTTGCCAAAAACTTGAAGTGAATCGGGGATCTCTGTTGGAAATAATGCTAACCGGTACGCCATGGAGTCTCACAATCTCCATCCGGTACAACTTAGCTAACTTAGAAACCTTGTCGGACATTTTAACCTTAAGAAAATGAGCCGATTTCATGAACCGGTCAATTATAACCCAGATTCCATCGCAACCTCCTTTAGTCCTCGACAGGTCGGATACAAAGTCTATTATCACTTGCTTCCACTTTGATTCCGAAATTAGAAGTGGTTGGAGAGTTCCTCCCAGTTTTTGGTGTTCTGCCTTAATTAAGTGGCTTAACTAAGCCGGACACAAAGCAAAATCTCACTTGAGCTGCTAGAGGAGGCATCGACTCGGACCCGCTAGTCTTCTATTTTCCCTTCGAGTCATCCTTGTTAGGGGCAGCGGTCGTAACGGCAGCGGCAGAGGTGGGTTCGGAAGCAGCGGCAGCAAGAGTCTTCTTCCTGGGGAAGGAACCACTTATCTCGGTTCCTTTTCTTTTCCTGATCTGTGGCGCAGGAGCATTCGAACCCCCCACGGAAGGACCTTGAGTGGCCACGAACATCGCCTCTTCGACCGCCTTACGAATGGCGCCCACTTGAGCATCGACCTCCACTTGAGGCACCAGAAGCTGGCCTTATTTTTGTAACTTGGCCTTTCTCGCCTTGATTTCTGCTGCCAAGATGTTTTTCCTCGATGCCATCAATGTTTCACCTGAAAGTAAGAAATCGATCAACACTTCTCAAGAGGGAAAAACAAGAGTTAAAAGAAATAAGAAAGGTCGAAAAGTAACGTGCTTGGGTGTTCGAAATTGAATGTGTCACTTGTACCCAAGTTGAAATCTCTATATCGACTGGTCCCAGGACCCAAAGAGCCTCGATTATCAACTGAGGCTGAGTTAGAAATCGAGCGCACATAGGGCCAATTTCCCTCAACTTCTTAATAAGAGTCGACGGCCAGGTGGGCTTGCCTTTGGGCATTTCCACCTTCTCGATATCATACCAAGAGGTGTGCTTCAGACCAGGCCATTCGGCCGCAGACTTGATGTTCGCCGTGAGAGGTTGTATGAGCCTTCACAATCTGATGATGAGGCTTGGCTTGCAGTTTCACGAACCCTCGACCATCGGGGGAAGCCACTGGAGAGGTCGCGGCCAGAAAGATTGCACCAAAGTGAGGCAGAGAGGCAGGCAGCCTAAGGTAGTGGAGCAACAGTTAAAACACGTTCACCAGTGGAGCACGAAGTCAGGGGCATTTAGCAAATTTATGACGTCCAGGTCGAGGGGAACCTTTAGCCCGTACCTAATTGCATAAGTAGTAACCGGGATGCAATCTTCTGGGCGGCTTCCCATCCTCTCATCTTCTTTGGGCTTCACAATTTCGTACCCATCTGTCGGCCATAAACCCTCCCGAGAGCGATCGTAGCCCATTAAGATATCTTGCAACTTCTCGATCTCTTCATCCTCGACTAAACTCCAAGTGTTGGAATGATAAAGAGCGGTAAATTGAGGCCCCTCCTGCCTCTTCTTATGACTAGATGTCGACTCCTCACCAGTCGACTCTTCCTCTTCTCCAAGCTCGCCCCTTCGACTACTGCCTCGATTTCGACCACCTCGTCAACATTAAAATGATCTTCATAAGGGATGGACTCGCTGTCCAAATCGCTCTTGAACAATGAGGATCTGGAGGATACCTCGACGTGGAAGACACCAGTCATACCCACCAGGCCAGCCCACCACTGCGCCTCATCTTCATCGACCAAACCTCGAGTATTGTACTCGGGGATATATTTTTGTTTGGGAATAGGGATTTGTTTACGGGAGGCCATTTAAGAAGTAATAGGAAATGAAGAAAAATCTAAGAGAGGTCGAAAGAGTACCTTAGATGAAGGAACTTGGATTCGACCTGAGAGAGCCTCCAAAGATCTCTGAAAATTTCTGCACTCAAAAGACTCTTGAAAGCTCTAAAGGAGGGGGGCTCGTTATGTGACGCCCAAACGCGGGTCATCCACATCCCCCGTACCTAGGCCCAAACTCACGCATGAAATGGAAGTCCATACATGAGCCCGAACCTAAGCGAATGAGGACCTACACACACCCACTAGGCTAAGCGGGGCTAACACCGGAGACAGAATGTGCAAACAAAGTAAAATAGATAGTTGAAGCAACCAAGATCAACATACATATTCATACTAGCATCATAATATTCACATTGCCACACTGGGCCAAAAGAGTAATGTACAATATCTTCAGGTCTCATACATGGCGTAATAAGAGTTCAAAACATATAAAACATAATATATGCAAGTGCAGACTCGACCTAAACAAGCTAGTTAGACCACAGACGTACTTCCCCGCCTAGCTCGACACACCTGCATTGAAGGGGGGAAAAGGAGAGGGTCAGTCCGAACCACTTGACTGAGTGAGGGGGCTAACGCACACCCACACACTATATAAATATAATAGAGCACGTATTAAAGTGATGTCTATGAACCGGGCTAGGGTTTTGCACACCAAAACCATTAAAAGAGTACATACATATACAAAAGAAATCCTTTCCCGATTCATAGTCCATCTAGCGTCAAAGAAACTAAGATCCGGCGAGTACGGATCATCCCTAACTCCTCAGAAAAACCATAACCACAAACTTAGCTTAAATCATAAATCAATCCTCAAACACATCCAATGGCAATCGGGAATCAAACCCAATTTGCCTAAAACGTATACACGGGGATAGCGATCCCACAACGTGATCAAAGATCCACGCCTCATCAATCTCCTGGATTCGCGCGTGTCACCACGAATGGAAATCATGTACAGCTTAACCCGACCCCCTTGGCATTCCGGGGATCCTTACCCATAATTCCCGGGGCCCAACTTACTTACCGGAACCGATCCTATATTTCAGGGCTTACCTCGCAACAAGTCTTAAGCGAAAAGCGTATAAAACCGAAGCTTACATATGCTCTTACATATAACTTTTCCATAAAACCGTAAGGGTGTCCATAAAGTCATAATCATATCTTAAACACGCATATTTGAAATCATCACATATAGGCCATAGGTCAATAACTAATATAAAATCCTAAACCTCACCTTATAACAAAAGAACCGGTAGCAAAAAGGGGTGATCCAACACCTAAGCCTCGGGCTCAACAACGTCCTGGGGTAGCTCTGAGACAAACAAACATAACAACCAAGACTTAGACTCAATCATGTACCAAATAGATGCTCGGCAATGCTTATGAATGCAGTGGACGCATATGGGATGCACAAACGTACCACCTAACACGTATTCAATCATATCACGGAAATCTCATAACATATCAAGTCAAAATCTCAAGGTAAGACACTTAACATAGCTTACAACAAGTTAACAACACTTAGAAGTCATAAAAGAAGCAACAAAAGGCAACGAAAGGCACCAGAAACACAAAACGAAATGACCCTGCGTCAGCTCTCACATGACACGGCCGTGTCATAAAACACCTTGGATTGGACACGGCCATGTCCGAATTTTCCAACCATTTTCGAAGACACAACACGGTCGTGTCATAATTTAGTGTAAGATTGACACGGCCGTGTCAGGCCATAAATCAATATTTGAAGACACAACACGGCCGTGTCCATTTTAAGGCAAAAGTTGACACGGCCGTGTTGGCCTGTCTTCGCCAAAAAGCTGATGCATGTTGTTTCTTCAACCAAAACTCAACCAAGGCAAATAAAGACACTCCAAAACCAACCCAAACTCATTCATATACATGCTAGCTCATATAGAAACATGATAGGATTTACAAAGCATCGAGAAAACACGAGCTCACAAGTGCAATCGCAAAAAAACGCACATAAGGGCACTTAGGAGCAAAACCGGCATAATGATCATTCAAGAAGCCAAAAATGCAATCAAATTTAAGCACCAAGATTCCAACATGATCAAAACTCATCCTAGACACATTATAGCACTTATATACACAAGTTGGGGAGAAGGGGACCAAGTGATCTTACTCAATTCTCAATCATAACCACAAGCATACTTGGATAACACCTCTAGGGCACATATGGAGCACAAATTGATCAAGAAATCATATTCCCTTGCCATAACCCATAAACCCACAAAGCTCATAAATACTATAATTTCATAATTCAACTACCAAGTAAGGATATCCATAAATGAGCAAGGAATATGCAACAACAACCCCCAAGGAAGCATAAATGCATAACAAGAACAATTGAAATGTGAGCATGCCATAAGTGCCATGAATGACCTAACTATTCATTATCTTGTTCAATCCCAAACCTCCCAACATACTTAGCATGATCAAGACACATAAATGAGGTCACATAAACATGGAGGTTCCAAATATGTACATACCAAGTGAAGAAAATGAACAAAGAATGGTCTTGGAGCTTGGAGCTTGAACAAAAATAGAGTCTTGAGGGCTTGGCTTCTTCTTTCTCTTTTCCTTAGCTGATTTCGGTGTGAGAGAGGTGAGGGGGAGAGTGTGTGCCGGTTTGTGTGTGTGAGGGAGAGAAATAAGAGTCAACAAATTAGGCTCATGGGTCCCACAAGGCTTATAGGTGTGTTTTTCTTGTACGTATGCGTATATGGTTGAGTATTTCGGTAGAAAATGGGTACGGGAAATTCAAGACCAACACAAAATCGCGTAGATAAGTTCTCAAATCACCTTAGACACGTAAACATGCTCGGAAAAAAATCAAGGTCACAAAACTCATAACAAACGAGCACAAAGAATTCACGTTTCACGTACGATCAATTAGTTCACATAATTCACATAATTCAATAATTCAAGTAGTCCCAAATAAGAATAAAATAAGGAAAAAGGGTTAAACAAATAATTAAATCATGTAATTAATAATTAAAACGCGCACATAAGGCGTACCTGTTCGTCCGGGGGATCGGGGTGTCACAATCTCCCCTCCTTAAAAAGGACTTGTCCTCAAGTCCGATCTGACTCCTCAAATAATCCCAGATACAACTTTCGCATCTTCTCTTCGGTTTCCTACGTAGATTCCTCAGACTTCTGATCCCTCCAAAGAACTCTTACCAACGGAATCTGTTTATTCCTCAACTCTTGAATCTTCCTATCTTAAATCACAACGGGATGTCTCACTATAGTTAAATCCGGCTCAACTTGAACCTCTTCAACCGAAATGATGGAACCTTCGTCGGGAAAGAACTTCCGTAGTTGTGAAACATGGAAAACGTTGTGTATTCCAGTCAATTGTGGCGGAAAATCAAGTCTATACGCTGTTTCTACAATCTTTTCCAAGATCACATACGGCCCAAGGTACCGGGGATTAAGTTTCCCACCTTTACCTATTCGAGTGAAGCCCTTTCTCGGATTTGCTTTCAAGAAGACTCTATCTCCAACTTCGAACTCTAGGGGCCTTCTTCTCTTATCGGCGTAGCTCTTTTGCCTGTCCTGAGCTGCTTTCATCCTTTGCTTGATCACACGGACCTTCTCAATTGTTGCCTCAATATCATTCATTTCCAATCATCTATCTTCTAATAAATCGGCAACCGGTACTTTCTCCCGTACAAAGCCTTATATGGTGCCATCTTAATTGAGGCTTGATAGCTGTTATTGTATGCAAACTCAACCAACGGGAGATGATCGTCCCACTTATCTTGAAAATCCAAAGCACACGCCTGGAGCATGTCTTCCAAATACTGAATTAACCGCTCAGATTGTCCATCTGTCTAAGGGTGTGAAGTTGTGTTGAAAAGAAATTTCGTGTCCAAGTGCTTCTGAAGACTCTACCATAATACTGAAGTAAACCTTGGATCTCGGTCAGAAACAATACTCTTCGGGACTCCATGTAACCGAACTATCTCCTTACAATACAATTCAGCCAACTTAGGAACCTTATCGGTCATCCGGACCCTAAGAAAGTGAGCCGACTTGGTTAGCCTATCTACGATCACCTAGATTCCATCATATCCTCCTTTTACTCTTGGCAAGCCGGATACGAAGTCCATAGTTACCTGTTCCCACTTGGATTCGGGAATCGGAAGTTGTTTGAGAGTTCCACCCGGCTTCTGGTGTTCTGCCTTAACCTTTTGGCAAGTGAGACAATGCTTCACGAAGTTAGCGACGTCCCTTTTTATTCCATTCCACCAGAATCTTTCTTTCAAGTCCCGATACAATTTTGTACTTCCCGGATGGATAGAATATCTCGAACGATGCGCCTCCTCAAGTATGATTCTCTTGAGCTCTTCTGAGACGGATATTCTCGCTTTAAACCTCAATAAACCCGACTCATCATAGTTAACCTTCAAATTAGGAGCCCGTTCCAATCTCGATTCTGAGTTCCCGAGCTCAAGATATGAATTTTGGAACCCGAGGTGCGCTAAAAAGAGTTAGCTCCCTTTAGGTCCCTTAAAAGCTCCGTCGACTTCGGACAGTCATTAAACACAACAAAAGAACCCCAAAACATACCAAGAGCACATAATCATGTCCATAACACGTAAAACACATGTATAGCAAATTACCACAAAAGTTGGAATTAAAACGAGCACGTAAAGGTCACGTATGGAAACATAGTAGTTAAACATTCAATTAGGTTAAATAAGGTCAAGTAATTAAATTAAATCATATAATAAGCACATAATTACCTTATTAAATAATTAAATGCACAATTAATACTCTCGTTAAAGCGTATTTGTACGGTCGGATGAGCGGGATGTTACAAACTCCCCTCCTTCAAAAGGACATGTCCTCAGGTCCGCAATGAGATCTTGAACGGCTCGGGCACGAACCCATCTCCACACTTCTGTTGTGCCACTCTAATCCAAGAAGAATGTAGCCACTTCGGGTTATTACTCCCTCAAATTAAAAATGAGAAAGACTTCTCATATCCCAGACAACTCGATGGCACAAGCCAAATCCGAGGAAATCCCCTTGTAAGAGACGCTTCTAAAAAAGTCTCGATCTCTCACTTTACTCTTGGGGTCTTCTCTTAAAAAAACCGACTCTCAAAGCTTCGCCAAACTATCTCGTTTAGAGGAAATAGATCAACTCATTAAAATAATCAATCACTTATTTCCTCAAATGAAAACCTCCATGGTATTAGCAAGCCGGACACAAAGTCCTTGTTCATTTGCTCTCACATCAAAAATAAAACTTAGAAGTAGTTAGAGAATTATACTGGTAATATTCTCGGTCTTCACCTGATGACGTATTGGGCATTATTACACGAAGTTCACAGTATCCTTTCTTACGCAATACACATTACCGGTTCTTCAAGTTCTCACTAAAACCCGAACTAAGAGTGGGATAAGTCTCGTGACTTGCACTCCTTGACATATAGGCTTCAATTCCCCATTAGCCACATGCATCCAAAGCCTTCCTTAGTACCTCGGAATAATGGAGAAATTTCGAGTACCTTCATGTGGCAAAGCCGGTGCTGAAGGCAACTCTCTTCAAAAGCCTCTTCCCACTCAAACCGTACCTCTTCTTGTCGTTCGTGTCAATAAGTTGGAAACTCTTAGAGAAGATTCGCCTAATATACCCCGACGACACAAAAGGCCTAAACTCTGAGGTAATTCTTGGTTTTCTTCTTACTTGAACACCCACTTTCACCAAGGATATCAACTGGTTAGTCTTCAATCTAATTCTAGAGAGATATTTTTAAGCCCAAAGAGGACCTCCTAAGAGCACCCACAAACCCCAAACGACGCCAAAGCACAACCCACGCCTACGGTAACCCCGCACCAAACAAGATGCCTTCAAGCAAAACCTCTGAACAACTCGGCCCTCACAACTCACAAACCACTCGAACGCTCAACCTTACCAAACTCTCTAAGGAGAGCTCTAAAAAAAAGGAAACAACAAGCAACTCAACAACGAGAAGAAGCAGAGAGAGAGAGAGAGATAGAGCAATCAAATGGGTTTTCCCCAGTTTATAGATACTGAATGAGATGCGATGAATGCAATTACCTCAATTCCCCGGTGTATTTCGGTGTCCAACTTGAGGTCATTGATTTTTTTCCTTTGTTTGTTAGCTCTCGAACGGTTAAACTCAGAAAACTTGTGCTCTGAAGACCTGCAAAGAAAGCATCTCTTCAACCGGATCCAACATCTGTCGTACGTGTGATTAGTTCCGCCACAATGAGCACATGGTGGGAATTCCCTCTCGGCCCAAGGGGTCTTTCGGGCCTTAAACTTCTTCTTATTGATCTTATTCTTGAGCGATGCACCTTGATGAGGTAGTTTCTCATCAACTTGTATATTAGAGCATGATCCTAGTTCGAATGGTTATTCCAGGGTATCTTCTTCATGCTCTTTCCTTGCCATCCACCAATTCTCAACCCGTAAAGTCTTCTCAACGGCCTTGTCCCACGTGCTTCTGTCTCTCACTACTAAAACCTCTTTAAGTTCACTTCGAAGGCCTTCCATGAAGTACCTCGCCTTCAATGAATCATCATTCGTAATGTGGAGAACATAAGCACCCAACCTCTCGAACTCTTCCAAGTATTCCATGACCGTCCTGTCTTCTTGTTTGAGAGCGAGAAATTCTTCGAGTCTCCGTTGTTGTAAAATTGCATGTATGTGTAACACCCGAACGCAAGGCACCACATCTCCTACACTGAGACCCGACCCGCATATGAAATGGACAATCCATACACGAGTCAAGTCACGGCGAACGGGGACTCCACACACTCGCTATGCTAGGCGGGCTAACAATTGAACCAAATATTAACCAAGGACTAAAATAAATTAGAGCAATGCAATGAAAAGCAAAAGCATTATCATATATCATTTACAATGAGCTACAAGCTCCAAAATCCATATTTCACAACAAGTCATGGCCTTCGCAGCCTCAAGATACATAAGCTTTTGAATGTACATAAAATAGAATAATATGAGTGTGTATTACAAAAACCAACATGCTAGACCCAAAAGCAAGACTCCCTAGATTTTTATTTCCACCTAGCACGAACCAAAGCTACACTAAAAGACTGAAAACAAACTGGGTTCGGTCTATAGAAGACTGGTGGATATAAAAACAAGGCGTAATATAGTAATAATATATAATTTAAACACCCTTGCATGCAAGCCATAATCCCGCTCAAGGTTTTGAAACCATTTCCCAAGTGGGTGAAAGTAAATAAAATAATGATCGGGATTATAACTATCAATATTATTCATTCATACGTGAGCCTGGCTGGTAGGGCGAATTCTCCAACCTTCTCCTCGTGTTTGCATTAGTCATTCATTCATTCATTAGTGTTCATGCAATATTCATTCATTCATTCATTCATTCACATTCGTTCATGATCATTCATTAACATTATCATTCATTCATGCATTACCACTTACACCTCCTTGCTCCGGGTGGTGGACCAGCTTGCAAGACCCGGCCACCCATGCATTGTGGCTATTGAGGTTCATGAACCCTCAATAGCCCAATTAGCCTTCCCTCGCCAAAACTCCTAACTAGGTCGGTTTCGTCGCATACATTGTGGAATTAGTACCAGGGATCACCGTCGGCCCTTAACTCCCCGGATAGCCACTTTCATCAAGTTCCTGGGCCCGTGTTCATTCATGTCCTTGCAAACAAACATTAGGTGGGGATAAAGAAAGGAGAAAGGTTTTACGTTGAAATCAATGACTCCTTTATAAAAGACTCGATATA